>JAUUEG010647095.1:0-19426 GCA_032361445.1 Panulirus gracilis
CATACATGTCCGCACACGCACATATATACATACACATGCATTTCAACGTATACATATTTATACTTACATAGACATATACACACATACACATGTACAAAATTCATACTTCCTGCCTTTATTCATTCCCGTCTCCACCTCGCAACAAATGAAATGACACCTACCTCACCCCGCACGCGCGAGAATTAGTGCTAGGAGAAGCCAACAAAGGCCACATTCTTTCACACTCAGTCTCACGCTGTCACGTATAATGCACCGAAACCACAGCTCCCTTTCCACATCCAGGCCTTACAAAACTTTCCTTGGTTTACCCCAGACTCTTCACATGCCCTGGTTCAATCCATTGACAGCACGTCGACCCCGGTATACCACATTGCTCCGAATCACTCATTCCTTGCATGCCTTTCACCCCTCTGCATGTTCAAACCCCGATTGCTCAATGTCTTTTTCACTCCATCATTCCACCTCCAATTTGGTCTTCCACTTTTCCTCTGTTTCTACACCTCTGACACATATATCCTTTTTTGTCAATCTTTCCCTACTCATTTTCTCCATGTGACCAAACCATTTCAATACACCCTCTTCTGCTCTCCCAACCACACTCTTTTTATTACCACACATGTCTCTTACCCTTTCATTACTTATTCGATCAAACCTCCTTACACCACATATTGTCCTCAAACATTTCATTTCCAACATATCCACACTCCTTCGAACAACCCTATCTATAGCCCACGCCTTGCATCCATGCAACATTGTTGGAATCACCCATTTTTGCTTTCTAGGATAATGTTCTTTCTTTCGACACATTCTTCAACGCTGACCTAACTTTTGCCCCCTCCCTAACCCTGTGACTCACTTCCACTACCAAACGTTACCAGATGGTGGTGTTCCGATTGGTGGTGTTCGGGTCTGGCACTATGCCTGTCATAAAACTCTGATTACGTGGCCAGGAAAGGAAAGTATTTACAAATTTTGTCTCCTACAAAGCTATCTAGTTTGTACAGAATTTCAGTAATATCTATGTTACAATTCTTTGTGTATATGATGATAGAAGATTCAATTATATTTCTCTTGGTAAAGGAGTTACAGTTAATATCTGAATTAGCTTGACTCCAATCAAGTTTGGATTTAGCAAACAGAGCATTTGATTCTTTTCCAGTTCTTGTACTATATTTATATTTTCTAGATCTAGCATTAAGATTCTTGCCAGTTTTTCTAGTGCAATATATTTTACACCTTTTACAATGGATTTTGTAAATGCAGCCCATAGAATGTTTTGGCGAGTTTTTTTTTATGAAGATATTCTTTATTGTACAGCTATTCCTGAAGGCTAAATTTAAGTTAAGGGATTTAATCCACCTTGTGAGTCACAAAAATTAATCACTGATAGGGAGAACTAAAAGATTCTTGATATGAAGAAGTTTGGGGTTAAGTCTCTAAAATGATTTCCTTGTCAACTCAAGAGATTCATCAATGGAAGATCCTTGATACTTTAACTTGGATTCATTAGAATATATTTCAAATTCATCATCAATGAATTGCTGACTACATATATATAATGCCTTAAGACATCGACTGGGATGATGATAGTTTAACTGTCATGTTGAGCTTAGTGATAATGAATATAAGAACAGACATTGGTGAGTTTCTGTACATGCTAAACTTAAACATGTTTTAATGACTATGGATCATACAGTCTAAAAATGCTAATATTCAATTATTTTCCGCTTCCACAGTAGATTTAGTACTTAGAAAGTATTAGATTCTTAGGTACAGGAAGAAATGTTTGTAGATTTTTGTTTCTTTGTCCAAAACAAAGAACCTAATGTATATACATAAACCAGATTGACTTATAGGTTAAGATATCCTTTAGTAATTTTGTTTCAAAGAATACTATTTGAAGATTACTCAATACTGGTGAAAGAGGGTTACCAGTCGCCATACCAAATTTCTGAGAAAAGTATTTTCTATCAATTTGAAATACACAGTCTTTTATACAAAATTTCATCAATTCAACATACACAGAATTTGAAACAGGTAAATCAAGATTATCCAAGGAATCAATCAGATGCTCTAAGAGTTCATCAAACGAAACTTTTGTTAACACGGATGAAACATTAAAACTTACCAGTTTCAAAACAGAATCAGCCTTAACAAACTTGAAAATGTCTCGAATCGAAACCGTATGGGTTAGAATCAAGGGCGTAGCAGTCAGCCCAAGTGCTCATGCTCCTAACAGGGCTGGTCGGTAGTGGGTACCTCCCTTAGGTTGGTAGGTGTGTGTGTGTGTGTATGTGTGTGTGTGTGTGTGTGTATGTGTGTGTAAATTTTTACATTGGTAAAGTCTTTACATCAGAGGGAAGACCAGGTATCTATATACGAGTTTATGAGACAGAACAACACGAGTGTTCAACTCTTACCTCGTTATACACATATATGAACAACACACACGCACAAAATATCCCACCTTTGCAGAGGAATTGTTGAATGGAACATATAATCCTACTCATGAGATGCAGAAACATAGGAAATTGGAAAATGAGATAGAAGACGTATGACAGTCAACTGATATGTAAGGAAGAGACATAGCTAAGACGCCATGGGTAAACAACAGTTATTGAATGGTGGTGTTATGGTTGGTAGTATTTAGGTCCTGCATCGTGCCTATGATAAAATTCTTATTATGTGGACGGTAAAGAGAACTGTTCACTAATTTTGCCTACGACAAAGCTATCCACTTTGTATAGACCTTCATTCATAGTATTGTAATTCTTGTATTTGATAACTGAAGATTAAATGATATCTCTCTAGGTAAATGAGTTACAGATAATAACTAAATTAGCGCCACTCTAGTCAATAAAATAGTTATGATTTTTAACATAATTAATTAAAGCATTTGATACTTGTCCCCTTCTTATACTATACTTATGTTTCTAAAGTCTAGAGCAAAAATCTTTAACAGTATGCCATATACAAAACATATTACAGTTTTTACAAAGGATTCTGTAAAGACAGCTGGCAGAATTTTCTGATGAGGTATTTCTTTTTCAATTAAGATATTCTTTATGTTATTTTTGTTGTTGAAGATCACAATTACATTACAAGGTTTAAGAAACATGGAAAGTAATGTTATCGCTAAAAGGGAGAACAAAAAAATCTGGATATCAATGGAATGTATCAGTTTAACTCCATATAACGATTTTGTTTTTTTTTTGTCAACATAAGGGATACATTAATGAAAGGTCTAGGATACTTTAACTTGGATCCAGTAGAAATATCTCAAACTCATCATCAATAAATTCCGGACTGCATATACGTAATACATTAGGAAGATCAACTGGAATAATGATAGTTTAACTCTATCAAGTTGAGCTGAATGATAATGAATATAAGGACAAACATTGGTAGGTTTTCTGCATACACTAACTTTTGTGAGCAAGGATGGAACATCAAAATTTACCAGTTTGAAATCAAAGTCAACAATGATTTCATTAACCTTGTTAACTAAATCTACATCGTTCATGATATTAGAATTTGATATCTTACCCACTCGTGGACTTGATAAAGAAACTAACCATTTAGGTAATCTATATGTGATTGAGCCCACTGAACTCAATATGGGATTGCTGGAAAGTCTGACTCATGTATTTTGATAACTCCATACATGTCTGGCAATGATGAACATCTTTTGATGAGAGGATCATTACCTTTCAACAGTGTCTTCAGTTTTTTGATAAAGTGGAAATCAACTTACGCTTTCATAAAGCTAGGATACCCCAAAGACTTGATAATCAAACTTGGAAAGAAAGCGAAGAAAATATTGGAGAAGCGAGTGCAGGAACCAACACGAAAAAGTTTTAGTCGTTCCCAATTTCAAGCAAGCTCATATTATTGATACAGACCTTCAACAAGCCGACATGAAAATAGCCACGTCGTTGGAAATAAAGATTGGTGAAATAGTAAGATATAATACGAACATACGACACAAGCCTGAGGAAAGCATTGTGTACAAAATTTCCTGTGGTGGTTGTGAACACGCATATTATGGATAGACAGGGAAAGGAATCAAGAAAAGGATCGATCAGCATAAGGCTGACTAAAAAACCACAGGACACCCAATGCTCTTGTAGTACATGTGGACGAGCATGGGGCGAGGCGATTGAGCTAACAATATGAAAGCCATTAAAACCGGCTTATATCGCTGCCAATGTTAATACAATGTTAATACAAGGCCTGAGTTCATCTGCTGGTCATGTCAGGCAGCGAAGACTGCTGTTAACAAGTGGAAACAGCAGGACAAGCGATCCAATTACAGGGCGTCTGATTGGGTGACCATCAGTTGCTGGGAATATGGTCTGTCGGAGTTGAACGGCCGAAACTTTGATGTGTGTCTAAACTCTGACCCGTTTGTTTCCATACCATCCAGTTTTCCAGATCAGTCATGATGAATGATATGTGTATATTATACATAATCGCTGTTTCCCTCTTTTTCAGCGAGGTAGGGCCAGCAAACAATGAAAAGGCCTATTCACTCATATACATACATAAATACATAAACGCCCATATACGCACATATGCATACATATAAATATCAACATATACATACACATACATACACACACATAGATATATACATATATGTATACGCATGTATAAATTCATACTTGTTTGTCTTCATCAATTCTTAGCGATACCCCGCCCCACAGGAAACTGCATCGCTATCCCGCGCTTCAGCGAAGTAGCGCCAGAAAAAAAACAGACATAAAAGGCCAAATTCATTCACACTCAGTCTCAAGCTGCCATGTGTAATGTACCGAAACCACAGCTCCCTTTCCACATCCAGACCCCACAAAACTTTACATGGTTTACCCAAGACGCTTCAAGTACCCTGGTTCAGTCCATTGACAGAACGGTCGACCCCGGTATACCACATCGTTCCAATTCACTCGATTCCTTACACGCCTCACACCCTCCTGTATGTTTAGGCCCCGATCGATCAAATTCGTGTTTTACTCCATCCTTCCACCTCCAATTTGGTCTCCCGCTTTTTCTTGTTTTCCCTACCTCTGACACATGCATCATCTTGGTCAATCATTTCTCACTCATTCTCTCCATGTGTCCAAACCATTTCAACACACCCTCTTCTGCTCTCTCGACCACAATCTTTTTATTTCCATACATCTCTCTTACCTTTTCATTACTTACTCAATCAAACCACCTCACACCATATATTGTCCTCAAACACCTCATTTCCAACACAACCACCGTCCTCCGTACAATTCTACCTAGAGCCCACGCCTCGCAACCATAAAACATTGTTGGAACCACTATTCCTTTAAACAACCATTTTTGCTCTCCGAGATAACGGTCTTTCCTTCCACACATTCCTCATTACTCCCAGAACCTTCTCCCCCTCCCCCACCCTGTGACTCACTTCCGCTTCAATGGTTCCATCCGCTGCTAAGTCCACTCCCAGATATCTAAAACACTCCGCTTCCTCCAAATTTTCTCTATTCAGACCTACATCCCAATTAACTTGTCCTTTAACCCTACTGAACCTAATAACCTTATTCTTATTCACATATACTCTCAACTTTCTTCTTTCACAGACTTTTCCAAACTCATTCATCAACTTCAGCAGTTTCTTACAGAAATCACCCACTAGGGTTTCATCACCGGCGAACAACAACTGACTCACTTCCCAGGCCCTCTCATCCACAACAGACTGCATATTCTTCCCTCTCTCCAAAACTCTTGCATTTACCTCCCTAACCATCCTATCTATAAACAATTTAAAGAACCAAAGGGACATCACACACGCTTGCCCCAAACCGACATTCACTGGGAACCAATCACTCTTCTCTCTTTCTATTCGTACACATGTCTTACATCCTTGGTAAAAACTTCTCACTGCATCTGGGAACTTACCTCCCACACCATATACTTTTAAAACCCTCCACAAAGCATCCCTATCAACCCTATCATTTGACTTCCTCAAATCTATAAATGCTACATAAAATCCATCTGTTTTCCTAAGTATTTCTCACGTACATTCTTCAAAGCAAACACCTGATCCACACATCCTCTCACACCTATGAAACCACACTGCTCTTCCCCAATCTGATGCTCTGTACATGGCTTCACCTTCTCAATCAATACCCTCCCTTGTACTTTCCCAGGAAAACTCAAACTCATGAACCTGTAGTTTGAAAACCCAACTTTATCCCCTTTGCCTTTGTACAATGGCACTCTACATGCATTCGGCCAGTCCTCAGGCACTTTACTGTGGTCCATACATACATTGAATATGCTTACCAACTAATTAACAACACAATCACCCCTTTTCTAATAAATTCCACTGCTATATCACACAAACCTTGCCGCCTTCCCTGCTTTGATCTTCCGCGAGGCTTTCACTATCTCTTCTCTCTTTACCAAATCATTCTCCCTGGCCCTCTTATTTCGTACACCAACCTTACCAAAGCATCCTATATCTGCCACTCTATCATCATACACATTCAACATACCTTCAAAATACTCACTCTATCTCCTTTCTTCATCACTACCTGTTATTGCCCCATTCACCGATGTTTCCATTTGTTTTCTTGTCATACACACGTTATTTACCTCCTTGCGAAACGTCTTTTTATTCTCCCTAAAATCTAAGGATACTCTCTCACCCCACCTCTCATTTGTCCTCTTTTTCAACCCTTGCACCTTTCTCTTGACCTCCCGCTACTTTCTTTTATACATCTCCCTTCATTTGCCCTACTTTCATGCATGTATCATCTAAATGCTTCTCTTTTCCCTTTCACTAACAACCTTACTTCTTCATCCCACCACTCACTTCCCTTTCTAATCTGCCCACATCCCACCTTTCTCATGTCACATGCATCTTTTGGGCAAGCCATAACTACTTTCCTAAATACATCCCTTTCCTCCCCTAATCTCCACACGTCATTTGCTCTCTCTTTTACCATTCTACGCTCAATCTCTCCTGGTACCTCCTCACACAAGTCTCCTTTCCAAACTCACATACTCTCACCACTCACTTCTCCCTAATATTCTCTCTTCTTTTTTGAAAACCTCTACAAATCTTCATATCGTCTTCACAACACAGTGATCTGACATCCCTCCAGATGCCCCTTTCAGCACATTAACATCCAAAAGTTTCTCTTTTACCCGCCTATCAATTAACACGTAATCCAATAATGCTTTTTGACCATCTTTCCTATTCACATACGTATACTTCTATATATCTCTCTTTTTAAACCAGGGATTCCCAATCATAAGTCATTTTTAGCACACAATTCCACACGTTCTTCACATTTCCCTTTACATCACTGAACACATGTAATATTACAACGTAGTTTAAATTCAGTATAAATCCCCTAGGAGCGGCTAATTCTCAGTCTGATATAGAACCGAAGTTTTTTAGAGGCAATAATTCTCTCATAAAAAGATTTTCATTGTTGTTCCTTTCATTGCCATACATGTATGAACTTATCAAAGCACGTAAGCCAAAAACTCCAGCGAGACCCATAGTGAGTTCAGTGGCTCCAGCACAAACATATTATCAAAAAAGTTAGTTTCTTTATTAAGCCCATTAGTGGATTAAATATCAAACTCTAACATCATGAACAATATAGATATAGTTAACAAGCTTAATGATATCGAAGGTAATTTTGATTTTAAACTGGTAAGTTTCGATGTTTCATTCTTGTTCCGGTTGATGACCTCTCAGAATACTTGGTTGGTGTCTTGGATAATCTTGATTTACCTGTCTCAAATTCTGTGTTTAATGAATTGATGAAATTGTGTATAAGAGATTGTGTATCTCAGTCTAATGGAGATTATCATGCTCTGAAATTTTTTACGGCGATGGGTAACCCTCTCTCACCAGTACCAAGTAATCTTTACGTGGAATCTTTTAGAACAAAATTAATAAGGGATATCTTACCTTCTAAGGTAATTTAGATTCTGTATGTAGATGATGTTCTTTGTGTTTTGCCAACAAACTAAAATTTACCAACATTTCTCCCTCTATTAATAACTTAATAGTTTAGTACTTTCTATCAACTTTACTTTGTAAGTGGAAAATAATTGTACGTCACCATTTTTGGATTGCCTGGTCCATAGGGATAGAAACTTGTTTAAGTTTAAGATATACAGAAAACCCACCAATGTTTTCTCATGTATTCATTATTACTCAGCTCAACATGACAGAGTTAGATTATTATCATTCCAATCGATGTTCCTTAGGGCATTACGTATATGCAGTCCAGAATCTATTGATGAGTTTGAGAAGATATATACCATTGGATTCCAGTTAAAGCATCCTAGATCTTTCACTGATAAATCTCTTAAGCTGGCAAAGAAATCATTTCATAGAGTTAAACTCAAACCCCCTTGATTCCAAGAATCTTTTAGTTCTCACTTTTAGTGATAATTTTTCATTGCTTCTTAGGTTGCTACAGTCCTTTGATTTAAAGTAAGTGCAGTTTCTACACTAACAATAATATAAAGAATATCTTTATCAAAAACACACCAGAAATTTCTGCTGGCTGTGTTTATAGAAAACCTTTTACAAAAATTGTAATATTTTTTATGTTGGGTAGACTGGTAAGAATCTTTATGTTAGACTTAAGAGACAAATATAGAATAAGAACAGAAAAATGGTCAAATGCTTTGTTTAATCATGTTAAGAATTATGACCATTGTATCGACTGGAATTATGCTAATTCAGTTATTAACTTTAACTCCTCTACCACGAGAAATATCACTGAATCTTGTATTATGAAATACACAAAGAATTGCAACATTAATATTAGTGAAGGTGTATACAAAATGGATGACATTGTTGTAGGCAGAATTTGTCAACAGTTCCATTTCTTGTCTACATGATAAGATTTTGTGGCAGGCATGATACCAGACCCGAACACACTAAACCCGAGTACTACCATCCGACACTGGAGTTCACCAGATGAGGAGGCTTTTGCCTTGGCCACCCGCTTGAAACTCCTAAAAGGACCGGGCGTCAGAGGGATAGATAGATAGATGGATAAATGTAGGATACAAAAGATGAAATCTCCCATATAATTATAATTACTATCATTACACTGAACGTTGCAGGAGACCAGAGTTTAATGGAAATCGGTGACATTGCAACAACGGGTCTAGTTGTTGATGGTAGACAATATGAGTTAGTGAAAGATATGTTTGTCAGTTCTAATTGAATAAAATCTCTTGAATAAGATAGACAGTTATCCTCTGGCATTTATCTTGAATAGACATATATCATGTATCTTAGAGTTTCGTTAGGTTTTGTGTATTGTCTGTATGTTATCAATATATTCAATTTTCTTTTGAGGTTCATCCTATGAATGGAAAGAAAAAATTCTTTCTGTGACTCAGCAAAACATTGTGTCTTCTATAAATTGCATATTTCATTTCAGTGTCGTTTACTGTTAATTTAATTCAATTATTGTATGCTTTTTGAGAAACCTTTAGTTTTGGAGACAGGCAAAGAGGAGCCCGTAGATATACAGGAATGGAGTTTCTCAAGTTCTCAACTGTGATGGGTAATGTAGTTCTTTCGGAATCAGTTAGACATACCTAATATTATCTTTACAAGTGAACAGTGATGACTACATGTAGATATCTTTATCATGCTACACTGAGTCTTACTGGTGTAATGAACATAAAGGAGAGTCATTACCAGATCTTTCCCTTATATGTAATGTCTTAGATATAAATATTGAATGATATTGTTTGCATTTTGGTTGTTCTCTAGAAAAGGTAAAACTTGATAATGTAATTGATACAACATTTTGAAAAAAAAAATCCGATCACAATGTTATACTGTCCGTTAATAAGAAATTGAGTTTATTAACAGTCTAGGTAGTATATACGTTTTGTATAAATCCTTTTGAGAAATAATGACGTAATGGCTCCCTTGTGATGGTAAAGTGTTATACAATTATATTATCTATTACAGTTTTTTTGTACTATAGATATTTTTTGCTATTCAGATCTTTTATTGTTTTGATTATATGTTCTCTGGTTTTCTAGTAAGAATAGTTTCTCTCCAGACACAAGGCTTCCTTAAGAGCATCAAAGCCCCAAAATAGAAGAAGCCAGTTGTTAAATATACAAAATAACACCATTTGGAGGTTAAAGAAACAGCTCCAGGATATATATGGAAGAACATCTGCAGGTCCTGTTTGACCAGAGTAACTCAGTAAGGATGCTTCAAGGTACTTTGATCCATTTTTTTTTTCATATAAAGTGATCGCGCGTAAACAAACATGATATGAAGTAAGAGGATCAAAAACTATTTGTTTATGCAGTCACCGTCAGAGTCCTAAAACCTATAGGCTCTTAGCCTCTATATTTTCGTTGCCACTTGTGTCAACCCACCATCTATAGTTAAAGAAAATTAACTTAAATTTAGGGTGGAACAACTCAGTCTTAAGCCTCCTCACAAGAACTACAAAAAAAAATGGTACTCCATGAAAAGTTACGCTGAATTGTGCTCATTGCCATCCACCTCAGTCAGTCGATTGAATATAACCACAACAGGAATAATCAATGGGTTAGAGGACCTCGGGCAGTATAGTGATTCAGATATGGCTGTCAACTACTCTCTTTTTGTGTGTATGGTAAAAAGATCAACTAAAAAGTGGAAACGTGTTTTCAGATCCTTTTTTGTATGATGGTGCTTTGCAAAAAGAAGTATTGAAAAACATGTTAGTGCCTCTAGTAAGTAAAGTTAACAGTAGAGGAGTGGTGAATAAATCTGCAGTCTGTGTTTAGAATCCTTTACGTAGAGCAGTGTACAAATTTTGAAAGTGTGTTGATGAATCTCCTTCCATGGTACGTGATGAGGAGGTCTATCTTATTTGACTCTCTTCACTTGCCAAAGATCATCAGAAACAACTTGAAAACTTATTACATTATAACTGGGAAAATGTAGTCTCTAGGAAACGTTGAGATATTCTATGAGAAGCATCGGCTGCAGTAGGTAAAGTTAGCCTCCATAGGTAACGTTTGTATTTTTAAAGGAGGACTTTCAGACGTGAGAGTTGACCTAGCTGCACAAGTCCTCACTAGAACTGTTGCTGCTGGGATGTTAACACTCACTTCCTTGGGCAACTGCCAGCAAATACAGTTCTCATTGCAGAATTCATTGACAATCTAAATAATATATTTGGCCTATTCAAATCTTCCACAATATTTCATTTAATAGAACTCGTGAGGGGGGAGGGTCATACATAAAAACAGCATCCATTTAGATATAGAGAAAACCTAATACAAGTTATGGAAGGGTCGTGCACTATCAAAAGTTCAAATATAATGTGTAAATGAATAATCATCAATTTGCATGCATTAAAGATGCTTTGGCAAGACCTGAAAAATGTAATATTGAGTAAATCTTAACAACACGAATAAATTAAGACTTTTGAAAACTTGTTTGCCACAATTCGCAACAAGTTTAGCAATTTTGACCGTACATCCCCTACAAATTTTAGACAAGCTCTGAAATCAGTGGTCAAAACTCACTGCCTCATCAATTGGTTGTAACGATACTATATTTTTTTCGTATCATATTCAGTTCCCCAGTATTAATTTAGGAAGCACGAATGATGATATACTTTAAAATACTTCTATCCAGCACTGTTTGCCATGAGTTAGGGCATTTCATTCTTGTATACTTAATTCATTTTCTACCCTTTTTATTTTTTTAGTTGCCAACTCGGTGGCGATTAGATAAACCTCAGACAACTTTTCCAAAGTCATGGTAGTCCGAAAAAGTCATGATTCATAAACAGATTTTCCTTGTTAAGAATGCTACCTCGGTTTTACCAGATATACTCTTGGTCAACTTTACAGTAAGGTTAGCCTCAACTAGAAGGATGAAGAGTACTTCTAACCTATTTACATGTTCTCCTCAAGTTTGGCAGTGAATTATCACATCATCAATATATGAAGCACACCCTTCTGCTCCAGATATTACGTTACTGATAAATCAGTGAAAAGTCGCTGAGCACTTTACAGTCCAAAAGGCCTAACGTTATACAGTGTTCACATGACTGGATAGAGAAATCTTCAAATATCCTTTATACAAGTCAAATTTGCATATATATTTGGCATTACTTACATTATCTATGCAGTCGTCAATACATTGTGTTGTTGCTAAAGCCTCACTTTTCTATGGTCAGTACAAAATTCCAAGGATTCAACTGACTTTGGAACAAGTAATCACTCTAACTCAGCTTAGTATCATTTGACAACATCTAATTGATTTCATATTTCATCAGTGTGACGTAACAGAATCAATCCTAAAAGGGTGTTGAACAGGCTTGGCATTTACACAGTCAATATAATGAGAAACGAAACAGGACATTTAGATACACCAGATAACAACAATGGAAAGTCATTAAGTAAAGTATTCAAGTTTTCATCCGTGTCATTACTTTATGGGAAATGAATGAATTTCTTTATGGCCCACCTGGGTTCTCTTTACAAAATACAATTGTATAACCGACCGCGCCTACTACCAGAAGTTTTCCCAGAGTAAAGCAAATATTTTTATATTATTTAGTGTTTGATTGTAACTTTCTTGACCAGTATACTATGCTAAATATTACATAAAGTGGCGATGAGTAGTACTTATCAGCAAATGCTATTGGATGAAGAGTCAAAGAAGAATTGTGTGATAAACACACACACACAAACACACACAGAGGTTTGCTCTGGTATAACAGATTGCCATTTGGGATTAAGAGCACCACTGGGATTTTCAAATAGAAATGAACGATATAACTACAGATGTTCCACACACTGTTATATATTCATATGATGTTTTGATCATTGGAAGCACTCAAACTGAACATAGTGCAAACTTGACCAAGTTGGTAGAGAGATACGTATATAGTGTTTGAAGCTGCACTATGACAAATGTAAGTTTTCCTAAACAGTGTTAGTTTTCTCTGACACAATATTGGTGCACATGGCATTCCTGCATCAGAAAGTAAAGTAAAAGCATTTGTGGACGTTTCCAAGTCAACAGATGTGCAAACATTGCGATCAATCTTGGAAATCATAAACTTTTACAGTAAATTTCTCAGAAACCTCTCTCTTCAGTGTTTGCGCCATTGTATATGTTCCTAAGGAAGGAAGTGCGATGGCAGTGGTTGCACCCACAAGAAGCTGCATTTAATACAACAAAGCAGATTTTGTTGTCTGGTGAGGTTTTGGTACATTATGATCTAGATAGGCCTCTTGTCTTGTCATGTGATGCGTCATTGTATGGTTTAGGGTCTCCGCTAGCACACCAACATGAAGATGGATCAGAAGAACTTACAGCTTTAACTTTGTGCAAATTGCTTAATACTGAGAAAAATTATACATAAATTGACAGGGAAATATTGGCAGTAGTGTCTGGGTTACACCATAACTATGTGCAAGGAAAATCATTCACATTAGTCACAGACCAAAAGTCTATAGCTTCACTTCTGCATGAACACAAGGCATTGCCCAGTATGGCTAGTGCGAGAATACAACGTTGGGCCATCTCACTTGCTGCTTATGATCACCAGTTGAAATTTAAAAGTGGTGTTGACAATGCAAATGCTTACCTGTTGAGTAGGTTATCACAGATACCATTTTGTTGTCAGAGCACACTGAGGATTCACCAGTTGTAGCTAAACACATCAAGAGGTGGATATTATATGACCCTATGTATATCAAAGTTTTGTCTTTTACCAATAATTGTTGGCCAAAAGCTGCTCAGGTTCCAGAGTTTAGGTCACTTAGTACAGATGAATGTTGCATAATGTGAGGGAACTGGGCAGTGGTTCCTCCAGCAGGAGAGCAAAGTGTATTAAGAGAACTGCACGAGGCTCATTCAGGTATCTCCACAATTCATTTATCTCGGCAATGAAAGATCAACTGCTTGGTGTCCTAATTTGTATAGGGATATTAAACAAAAGATAGAAGCTTGTCAGGTTTTCAAGTGAATAGAAGTAAACACTGTGTTGGATCACTTCATGTGTGGCCATACCCCGATAAGACATGGAAGAGAGTTAACGTAGATTTCGCAGGACCATTTATGGAGCATATGTATTTAGTCCTTATTGGTGTTGACTCAAAATGGTTAGAGGTAAGAATTATCAATAGTACATCAGCACCTAAAACCATTGCTGAGTTAAGGGATATTTTTACCACTTATCATGGGACAATATTAAGTAGTGATAATGGAAGCAAGTTTACCAGTTATGAATTTGGCCAATATATGCAGAAAATCGACTGACCAGGTTACATGTGCTCTTTTTCATCCCAGCTCCAGTGAAATGGCTAAAAGTGCTGCTAAAACATTCAAAAATAGGCTAAAGAAGATGAGAAAAGCAGACATCAAAGCAAGGTTGTCTAGGTTCTTATTCAGACACAGATGTTCACATCAGTCTATAACAGGGAATGCCCGGGAGTTGCTGATGGGTAGAAATCTGCAGGGAACCCTTGACCTGCTGAAACCAAAATAAAAAGAAAAGTAGGCATAAAGGAAACACAAAACAACAAAAGAGATATCATAAGGGTAGACCTTTGCAGGAATTTCGGATAAATGATGAAGTGTTTGTGGAGAATCATAGTGGTAGAGTAGCTCGTTGGGTACCACGAGTGGTAGTGGAAGTAACTGGACTCCTGCCATATATGAGAGAACTGTGGGATAATACAGTTATCATTAGGAGATATATTGATGAAATTAGATTTAGAAATGTAAAGTTGACAGAGCAAGGAGCTCAGAGAGAAGTAATCATACAGGAGTGGAATGAAGATGAGTTCTGGGCAAGTCGTGAGTCAGGAACCTGATAAAACACTTGCAGATCACAGAGACGGTAAGGTCGGTTTTCCCAGCCAAAAGGAGTCTGAAATATGCAGGGAGAGACCTGAAGCAAGTTCACCCTGCATTGTTCCTTCAGGAACTCCAGTGAAAATTGTAACAAGGTTTGGACAAATTTAGAACAAACCTGTGAGTTTAGGAGTATGACAGAGATATTCAAAAGTAGAAAATTTTATGCTTTTTATTAAAGGTGAAACAGAGGAATAAGTTATAACCAGTACTTATATATAATTTCAAGGACAAGTATTTTATTATGATAGTTTTTAAATTGTTTGTATTTCTGTAGTTCAGCAAGGAGTTAGTAAATTCTTTGATAATGAGCAAGGTAAACACATTATCCTATATATACTGATAGTTACAAATTTAAGGTAATTTATAGAAAATGAATGTTTTCCTCCTTACGGCCCAACTGGTTTCTGTTCACAAAATATAACTGTATAACCGACCGCTGTAGCTACCACAAGTTTTCCCAGAGTAAAACATTTTTGGGGGGATTCTGAGGTATTTAAATGGAACTTATCTGGCCAAAACACTACAATAAATTTTACACTCTATTTCAGTTTAAGCTCGGCTTTGATGTGGACTTTTGTCCGTGACTGGAGCCTCCAACTTGATTAAAAAAAAAAGAAAAAGATATATCAGCAGTGGTTGTGGGAGGTTTCATTACGCTACTAACTGTGCCCTCCCTCTCATTAGCAATAGTCACTATATAAGCTACTTTAACTCTACTTAGTACAAAATGTTACAGTGTTAGTCTCCAATGGACTTATTTATTGATAATTTCTGTACTGGTGATTACTATGCTTGCTTCACTAAGATATGAAAGAGGTGATAATTTTGGCCTCAGTAACATCAGGGCCTTATAGACACAAGTTAAAAATACTTGTATTATCAGATCTGATGATCAATGTTTATTCATTTTCTTGAGATATATGTGCAGTATTAAGTATACAAGTATCAGTTTTTTCTCACGTGATTTGGAAATCAATTATTGTATCGTCAGACACGATAGTGTAGAATTTCAAATTTGGCGGGAGTTTGATTGGTGCGGTATTGGGGAATGGTCCTGTTTATATTTGGTGATACTTTATGATATATTTTCATTGAGACTGTATAACATTAACACTGTGTTACTCTGTATTTAGTTTACACCTGTATTTATGGTGGTTGTTATTAGTGATAGTTGCAATGTTAAGAAATAATATCTGGGTTGAGGATTGGACCAGCGGCCGGTATGGTTGTTGTTGTGAGGCAGCCATGATTCGTGACAAGGTGCTAGCTCCTCCGTGATAGTAATTTGATATAGCAACAAATACTTGTACATGTGAATTTGGACCTTGTAAACTGAACAAAGGTATGTTTAAGTATCATGTATTGATCTTACAGTAATTATGGCTGTTAATATTAGAAGTATAGGTAAGCTATGTTGAGTGAAATGTGCCGGTTACCTGGTTACCTCATCATTATCATCATGGTACCAGGCCTGGATGTCATATGCATTGTGGTAACTGATCCATGTGTGGGTTTGTGCTACAAGTGCCTCGTTGCCTTGATGGGTCTCCAGTGGTGGGAGGTAACGTGAAAGTTAATGCTCTGTTCTATTATGTATTGTGATGTGCGATATAACTACAGTTTTATACTTTGCCGTTATCTTTTATGTTTGATATTCTTGATGACAGAAAGATTCTGAATTGTGTTTTGGGTTGAAAATGTTCAGGATGTACTGTTTAAGTGGATTACATTAGTGTACTAGATGTTGTATATGTTGAAACTATTCCTCTGTAGGGTTTATGAATTGATATTGTGTCGTGTGTTGCATTTTCTCTACTTACATTTCTGATATGAGTTTTGCAGGATGAATCATCAATAAAGTTCCAACACCCTGCCCAGAGTTTCCCTGACCATATGTGTACTAGTTATCACATTTTCATAGCACTGTGTGCCTGGGGTGCCATTACTGGCACAGTGTGGCTCATTTGTAATTGTTATGTAGTGGGCTCTTAGGTGGTTATGTGTGTGTTCTGTAAAAAGATATAATGAATCACTTCATCCTAAATGTATTTAAGCTATTGGTAAAGTTACAATGTATTGACAAAAAGTATATATGTGTCAGAGGTGGAGGGAACAAGGAAAAGAGGGAGACAAAATTGGAGGTGGAAGGATGGAATAAAAAAATTTTGAGCGATCGTGGCCTGATCATGCAGGAGGGTGAAAGGCGTGCAAGGAATAGAGTGAATTGGAACGATGTGGTACACCGGGGTCAACGTGCTGCCAATGGATTGAACCAGGGCATGTGAAGCGTTTGGGGTAAACCATGGAAAGTTTTGTAGGGCCTGGATGTGGGAAGGGAGCTGTGGTTTCGGTGCATTGTACATGACAGCAAGAGACTGAGTGTGAGCGAATGTGGCCTTTGTTGTCTTTTCCTAGCGCTACTTCGCGAGCATATGGGGGGAAGGGGTTGTCATTTCATGTATGGCAGGGTGGCGACGGGAATGAATACAGGCAGCAAGTATGAATTATGTACATGTGTATATATGTAGATGTCAGTGTATGTATGTATATGTATACGTTCAAATGTATAGGTATGTATATGTGCGTGTGTGAACGTGTATGTATATACATGTGTATGTAGGTGGGTTGGGCCATTCTTTCGTCTGTTTCCTTGCGCTACCTCGCTAACTCAGGAGACAGAGACAAAGTATAATGATAATAAAACTACGAAAGCAAACATGATCTACAGAAAAAGTGTTTATGTAATGTTTCAAGCAGTTTACTTTCATCATTGCATATAAAATGCACTGCTTTTCAAACTCATATTAATTTGAAGTTATTCAGGTAGCCTGTCAAGGCCCCTGTTGCCCAGAACTGTACATGTATATGAACTCTAGTGATAATAAAGTTCCACTTGCTTTTCTTTCTTTTCAGTGTCATTGGTCTGTGTTGAATATACTCTTATCTATGCATTTCTCTTATTTGTTTATGCGAAAAAAGTATGAGGGTTGTATAATTAAATAAATAGTAAGCATCTATGTATTTTTTATTCTATTTTAATAAACTTTGTCGCTGTCTCCCGCGTTAGCGAGGTAGCGCACAGAAACAGACGAAAGAATGGCCCAACCCACCCACATACATATGTATATACATAAACGCCCACACACGCACATATACATACCCATGCATTTCAACGTATACATACATATATACATGAACATACTCATACTTGCTGCCTTCATCTATTTCCGTCGCCATCCCGCCACACACACGAAACAGCACCTCCCGCGCGCGCGGAAAATGAATATACATAGACAAAATGAAAATGAAATGTAAAGTGAAGAAGACAAGTAAGAAAAGGGCATGTGTCCACACACTCACCTTCCTGCACAACATCCTTCCTTAGGAGAGGGTTATTGCTGCCCTGAAGTCCTGAGGTGTGGAGGTCAGTGAGGTGGTCAAGGGCGAGGTACAGGCCGTAGAGGGTGTTGCGGAAGCATGGGTAAAGGAGGATGGCCTCTACTTTTGCCTTCCAGCCCACCACCAACACGTAAGTCTCCGGCCTCGTCCAGAGTCCGGACGCTTCCAGCAAGCTGAGGAGGAATGAAAAAGCAATCTACATAGCAGGAGACCACTGAGTACTGACTAGGTCCTTACGAGGCTATTTGTGATAGCGGGGTACGAAAGAAGGCCTTCGTCTCTTTGACATGCCTGCTGCACTCCCCGAGTCTGTCAACAGCCCTCGGTCAAAGCCCTCACCACACCGGTGGACTATCCTGTTTGAAGTAGGAATTTCGCATTAAGACCACTCCTGTCACGACTACCACCAAACTTTGCCTGCCTGTGAAAAACCAACGAAGATCTTATCCTCGCACACATGGAAAGATTTCGTCATCCAGATGGATCTGTTCCCATCTGAAAAATGAGAAACGCTCGTCTTCTGTTTGATCTCGTCTTAATGCCTATAAGACACTGAATGCAGCGTAGCCTCTGCTCAGCGTTCCTATCGTTTAGTCGTGCTTGCTATGGTTCGGTTTAGGACGTGCGTCTGCGTTGCGGTGGAGCAGTGCCGGCGGCAGGGACCCATCGATCAACCATTAACTGTGTTTAGGTCGTATTTGTTTTATATTTATGGCACGGACTCCTGTGGTCGCCCTCTTTTCCTGTGACATTAGTTACGTTAATGTTGCTGTGATTTGGTTCCCCAAAAAGCCATTCTTCTTCACACTATTTCTTGTATTGGTTTTACTGTTACTCATATCGTTCAATAGAAGTTATTGTTCCTCTCACAAAATATTCGGAAAATATCGCAAGATTTCTTATGTGACATATTTTGGCAGGAGTTTAAAGAGCTGAACTTAAGCCAGTTGTTTAGTCAAAGCTGATGGAAGTCCGTACTACATAATGACATGGATATCTTTCCTGAAGTTGAGCAATATGATTGAACAGGAACCTCGGGGGATCTTCAGCGTGTTCACTTCAAAACCGACGGCAGATAGCAATGGCTTGTGTGTGTGTGTGTGTGTGTGTGTG
>JAUUEG010647096.1:3006-13526 GCA_032361445.1 Panulirus gracilis
CTCTGGATGGATTATGGAACTTCCGTCTCTCCCCACTTCATGATCCAGATAAGGGCTTTCGTGAAGAGTGGTATGCTCAACCCATGTGCAAGGTTTGTATTTGCAGATTTTGACGTCGAAGGTGTAACTAAGATAATTTTTTAATGTACTCAAGTATGGTTTTTAACATTTCAAATGACAATTATTTTAACAAAGTACTTACAGAAATGTAATTTTCGTAGGTCTCATATGGAATATGTTGGAGACTGTTTTCAGAGTGTGATTTAAGATTTATATCTTATATTTCCTGTATGTAACATTGTTAGTTATGAAACAGAGTATCTTTTGTTCCAGTATATTTGATATTTTCTTACTTTGGTAGAGCATTTTGTTCAATATTCCACTGAAAACTGTGCCATGGCCTTAAATTTGCATTGCAGGGTTCCTAAGAATGAAATGTCTTTGGGATACTCTCAATTCTCTGTGTTGAGATATTCAGGTGCTTCCTATGGCTTTTTTTCTTGATAGATTACATTGGTTCTTACAGTATTTTTGTTATGTGCAGTAGTACAGTGTGCTCTCTTATCAGTCTGCTTAGGTAAAGAACTACTAGTTCAGCATTGCCCCAGCATAGTGGGAGAATGCTGGTTTCATAGACCTGATAAAGGAGATAAGATTTTCTTGGGAAGTCGGGATTAGAATTTGCTAAACTTAAGATTAAGGGACTTCACATGGGTCATATCATGTTGCATCAGGGAAGGTTCAGTTCTGCTGCAGGTATAGTCAACTGGAAAGGCTGTAGATCATAGTGTTATTTCATTATCATTATTTGTAACCTAATTTAGTCTTATTGTACATGCCCAAGGATGGATTAAGGACTCAATAATAGCAAAAAAACTGAAATCTTGGACAGATCTACAAATTTCCAATTATAATAGTAATTGAACTGATTGCCAGTCCCAAAACATGTAGGTATCCTCGTGTTTGAAATGTTTAAATAAATAGGATTGGCTAGTGAACTTAGTGCTTGACTGTATAGGACAGGGCTTGTAGCTGTACTTGTCATCTTTAAAACAGTGTTACATTGCTGGTATCCCATTGCTAATTCTCAGCCAATTGGAGATCATACTGTACCTTTGGCACTGGATTTGGATGTTGTGATGGTATTTTTCAGCTGTAGCATGGGGTAAAAAGTTTAAAACCAATTTCCACACTTCCATTTTTTTTCATTGACTGAAAAATTTAATTATTTTGGTGTAATAGCTGGTGGTTTTTGTTGTGATTTTGAATTGGAGTTCTTTGCTAAGCCCCAGCTGTTACCTGGTCAAGTTGCTTACGTTGAATATTCAAGGGAAAATCAGATAAGAATAGGTAATTCATTAAAGATTGAATTAGCAAATCACTTCATATTTTTTGCCATATTCAAGACATTTCTTTTTTTTATATACTTTGAATTTAGGCAATCCTGTACATTGCAGACTGGACCAGTGATATCCATGGCTGTTCCCAGTAGCTACAATGATGTGACTCAAGATAAGGCACTTCGGGACCACATTGGCTGGGCATGGTTAGTTCTGTAGACATGTAGTATATCAATAATTAGATGTGTAAAGTATCTGTTTGCTGTTTAGTTGACTGTTTTGATAACTTTTTCATTTTCATATAAAGATTGATATTCGTTGAACACAGAGTTAAGAGGAAAGTGTTGCACAACTTTAAGGTGAGGAAAAAAAGATTATCAATGATAAAAAGAATATTTCTTCATTGTATTTTATGATTGTTTGGTTGTCGTTACAAAGGGCCTCTTTTCTCAAGTTTAACTTTGTTTTCGGCCAGACTGGCTGCGTATGATTATTGAATTTCAGTTAAAGTTTCATGTGTATTAAAGCATTTATATGCCACTTTTACAAGAGGAGATGCCCTTTAACATTTCTGAAGAGATCTTTCGAAAAGAAATCGTGGCTTATCAAATACACCCTAGATTCTCTTTATTTTCACTTAACACAATTATTTGCATTGTTACAGAGTATTTTTTTTTTTTTGTACAATAGTTTATTACAGTGCTCCTGTTATAGACTTAAGTAGTAATAGAAATTTCTTTTGCTATATCTTAGATATGTTTTTAATTTACAGTATGAAGACATTCAGTTTGATTTTTTATTTCTTTTTGTTTTAGGTATGATCGTACTTTCTATGTACCCACAAGGTGGCAGTCTGATAATCTGAGAGTGGTGCTTCGTTTGGGGTCTGCTCATTATAATTCAATAATTGTAAGTATGATTTTGTTACTCAACTTACATCGTCTGGGGAAGTTTTCTTGGATTTTGCCTTAGTAAATACTTCCCTTGTTTCTTCCTTTCATAATTCTCTATGAATTTCAGTCTTAGTAAGGCCCGGCCTTGATGTGGACATTTGTCTATGACTGGAGCCTCCAACGTATAAAAAGAAATATGATAGCACCGTGAGTGGTAAATCACTTTTGATGAGGTTATATAATTGACAGTTAATGGAAAGATGTATATGTTTTCATTGAAGGCCATCTTGCTGTAAAGGAGCCCACCTTACACTACTGTTGTGTGGACTTCAGCACTGAAGTAGTAGGAGCCCCATAAAAAAAGGTCTCTGGGGTTGCATAACATTCTGAGGATGGAAAAGTACTTTGATTTCATGCATTGTTACTTTTATGAAATTTTAGCTGAAAAATTGGAAGAGCATATGAAAATATTACAGAGCATTTTATATTTATGGCTATATGGAAAGGTTTGATTAAGTTAGTATGTGTGTGCAATCATTTATGATTTGATAATCAAACTTGGTTTTGGACTGTTGAGTTTTTTAGATACTTGGTCAGACCTGGTTTTATTTAATAGAAACCTCCAGACTTTGTTTGTGCCACTAGCAGTTATATATTGTAAGAGTTTTGGTTTTGGTTTTCATGATTATAGAAAGTTATGCTAGATGTGATTGCAACCGTGAGGGAGATAGTCAGGTTCAGCAGGTCATAAAACTGAGGAAGAGAGCAGTAACCCATTATAGAGTGAAGATTGGGATAGAACACATTTGAATGCAGTTTGCGAGGTTTACAAGAATTATGTAAATAGCTTGAGCCCCTCAGTCAGAGAAGGCTACATCTGCAAATGATATCTAACTTTTAGGGGATGAATAATCAATTTCTTTGAAATGGGAAATGGGAAAAATTTATTTGTAGTAGCTGACATGGCATGGGCTAAAGCATGCCTAAGTTTTGGCCATCTCAGATGGAAGGCAAGTTAATGAGAATAAAAAAGGAATTCACTGGTGTTGATGTGAGCACCTTCGGTGTTTGTAGACCTAACTTTCAAAGATAGAGAGGTTATAAAAAGAGGGAAAACAAAGAAAGAAAGACTATATGAGGAAAGAAGGAGGTATCCTAATGGTTATTCATTATGTAACTGGTTTCCATTCCCATACTCTCTTAAGCAGCAGTCAAACGTGCAGCAGAACTAGGTCTCGGGCTGGTACTGATTCTGACAACTCACAAGAACAGTGGCTGAAGTTATACTTTTAGAATAGAGAGAGAAGCTTCATGATGGCAGATAGTGAGGGATGGTTGAACTTTCATAATTTTTTCCAGTTAGCTTCGTTAAAGTGCCAGTAATTATGTTTAGAAGGGGCTGCTGGAGTGGAGGATGCCGCTAGAGCAGATACATTTGTGAGAGTGTGGTCTGATGAACTAATTGGGTGTGAGATTTAGTAGTTACACTGCGAAAGAGTAGAAGTGAAAACACATCAAGAATATTAGGAGAGTGGTCACAGCAGTTGCTGCAAAAGAAAACAAAGAGAATATTCCTCAGTTATCTTTCTAATGAGTCAAATTATTTTCAGTACCTCAATGGTGAAGCTCTGACTTCACATGAAGGTGGTCATCTACCCATTATGGCAGAAATAACAAATGGGGTGGTGTATGGGAAGGAGAACCTCATCACTGTTGCCATCAACAACACTCTCACTCCTGAAACCATCCCCCAGGGCAGTATTATTCACCATAATGACTCAACAAGGTAAGAAGTGTTCTCATTTGTTATATCAGTGAGAAATGTTTATGAAGTTTCTTTTGAACAAACTTGTGCCACTAAATGGTATGGCTGCCAGTTTGAACTTAGATTTTAGTTAGATTATTTGCCTCCAACTTCAGAATTGATCTGATTAGGTGCCTACCAGCTTGTCTTAGAAAATTAAGAGAATGATATGAGCGAAACAGTGTGTGTGAAGCTGGCATAAATACAGAGAATGGAGATAGTGAAACAAAGGAAGCGAAGCTAAAGGAGATAGTGAGACGAAGGAAGCGAAGCTAAAGGAGATAGTGAGACGAAGGAAGCGAAGCTAAAGAAAGTAAAGGTGGAAGCAACTCAAAACATGGGGTATGTAGATATTATCATTTGGCTTGCCTGCTGGATTGTTTAGGAGGAGTATAAATTTGGGTGTGTGTAGCTATTATATAGGAAAGAATGTTTGACAAATTATTGTACTGAATGAAATGATTATGGGTATAGTGAAGATTTTTCTATTAAGCATGAAGTCTTTTTGAATTTCTGTTAGTGAAAGATGCGTGCCTCTTGACTGGGTGTTTGGCAAGTACAGAGCAGATGGATGAATATAATATTTTGAAAAATGTTTTGTGTATGAAAGCAAGCAGAGAAATTAAGATGCTTATATGAAATAAAAAAACAGGGAGCATGGGATAGATGTTAGGGCACAAGAAGACAAATATTTGACCCAAAAAGTATAGATTGGGCTGATTTTGTGGTTATGTATACAATAATTATAGTGCATGAAGAAGTAACTATACAGTAATTATTGTGCATGAATAATTAACAGGAGCTAAAGCAGAACTATTGTATGGTGAAAACTACTTGATATGGGCAGGATTGCAAGAAGGTAGATATGGTAAAACCTATGATAACAAGACTAATTTATATGTGTAGGCTGCTTTCGAAACTTGAAATTTCTGGCCACGTAATTAGATTCTTTCCCTTGTGGGAAAGTTAAAAGATGTCAAGGGGAAATTACTCATAGATTTATACTTTCATACTTACTAAATTAGGCTGTGGGCTAATGTAAGTTGCTTTTGTAAGGAATGGGGATCTTGTACAGAAAGGACCTCTGTCTCTACATTTTACTCTGCAATCTTTCTAGTCTTTTCATTTTCCCAGCTAAATAGCAGTGGTGATCCACACGTACTTGTCCATTCTTTTTTCAAGATCCTTTTTTTGCATCATGGCAGTTAATTGTGTCTTTGCATATAGGTCAGGAATTTATCATTACTGTGGCTAGTGAAGTGTTCTGTAATATTGGAGTAAACTCTATCCAAAGCATAAAGGTACTACATGGTGGGATTTCAGCACACATCACAGAATTCTAAAGGTGAAACTCAGTAGAAAAAATGATTAGCAATGGATCTCATTGGAACACAAAAACATAATGAAATGTTCTGTGACACAGTAGAGGGAAAAACTGTGATTGTTGACCAGCCTCTTCTTCCATTAGCCAGTCCTTGGCCTTGATTGTGTCGCTCAGTCCCCCACCTGTGCACAAGGCAGTGTAACCAGGAACAAATTTATGTCGACTTTTAAGAACCTTTTTTCAGGAAGCACAAAGTTTTTTCTGAATTTCTAAGATTAGCCCCCCCCCCCCCAGAAAAAGAAAAGTTTAGTCAACTGGAGAAATCTGTTATACTTGCTCAGCCAGCCAGCTGAGGATTCACTATGGATAGTAATTAATTATCAAAATGACTTCAATAATTCACTTCAGTGAGCGCAGGAATAAGTACATTTCCTTATTGAAAGGTAAATTTCAGATGCTTTTTATCTTTTCCTCAGATATCCACCAGGTTATTTTACGCAGTCATATAACTTCGACTTCACTAACTATGCTGGTTTGCACCGACCTGTGTATATTTACACAACACCACAGACATATATTGATGACATCTTGGTCACCACAGATATCAATGGAAAAGATGGTAAGTGTATAGATTATGAGGAACAAATTAAGTAAACTCTTAGGTCTAGCTATCATAGATAGGGTAAATATATCATATACATTTTTATAAGTTAAGATTTTTCCCATAATAACCCACATTTTTTTTTTTTCTTAAATTGAGTTCTTCATTTTTTTAAATGACTGTTTTTTGAAACTGAGTTGCTTTGCTTCTTTTTTTTACCATGAAAGTTTAGTATATCTTTTTTCTCTTGTCACTATGAGGTGCACAGGTGTTGACCCAGTTTCAGTGTATAGCATGTCCACAGGTCAATAATCCTTAATCCTTAGTAAAACTAACCTTGTGTCATATATGCATGAAATGGCAAAGAACCTCATAATGGCGTAATTTGAAGAAATTCAGGAAATGTATTGTGATGAAAAGTGTTGTACCATTATTTAAGGGAGCCTAAGGGTGAATGGACAGGTAGAGAGGGGTAGTTTTTATTCAGAAAAAGTGTATGAATAGATATGCTGAATGCTGTAATGTTTGAAGGAAAAAAAGAAAGTATGAATAGATATGCTATGTGCTGTAATGTTTGAAGGAAAAAAATTCTATGTCTAAGTGTTTGCAGAGGGTTTTTGATTGATGCTTGCTCCTGATGAAAGGAGCTGTTTTTTAATTGGATTTAGATTGCCCTTATAAGCTTTCAGCTAATTTTGAAGTTTCGTAGTTTTGGGTTCTATTTCATTCATTTCTGAGGTTCATTTAACATTCAGTGGTTTTACATGTACATGGAGGGGGTTTATTTCATGAATTGGTATCACTGTTTTTAGGATTAATAAGATGAATAGATATAATGATTTTCATGTATATTTAAATTTTCATATATCTTTTAGAGTCGTAATTGGCTAGCTAGTGGAAGATGATGTGAGTGGTGGATAGAGTTTTGGAGTTTGTAGGCTTTTGAAGTTGTTGTATAGTTACCTCATCTGTAGAAGATTACATAGCATGTGAGATTCAAATCTGTACTTTTATGATGATGGAATTAAAGTTCTCCACACAAAAGGTTTATCAATTTTATATCTCTCTCAATGCCCTTTTTCTTTGTTTTCCAAAATATCAGCTGTAATAGTGGAGATGGCAAGTGTATTTGAAGATGTTAGTTGCATTTATGGAAAAAGAAGATGAAGATCAGTTTCTGATGACTCCATTCTTAGAACCATAGTATGAAAGTCAGATAATCATTACAAAAATATTGTAAGCACTGTGAAGAGTGCATTATTTTAATTTTCCTTGCCTTTACAGGTATTATCACATACAATGTAACATATTCTACATCCCAGGAAGAATCACAGCATTTACTAGGTGTTGGCTGCTCCATAAAAGTCTTGAACAATAAAGGGGATCATGTTACAAGTGCTATGGGATGCTATGGCTCCATTTTAGTAACCAACGCAAGTCTTTGGTGGCCATACCTTATGGCAGAAGAATCAGGATACATGTATACACTTCTGGTAAGTTTAGTGTTATAATGAAACCTGTTACCAGGAGCTTTTGAGCTAAATATTCATTATCTTCAAGGCATTAATATGTTGAGTTTGCCATCAATTTTTGTTTTTAAGACTCTGTCTGCCATGGTTATGTAAATTGATGAAATAAGACACTTCTAATATTTTGATTCTTTTTGGGTGAGCTTTTATGCCAGGTACAGCTAAAGCTACTTGAAGTTCAGTATCCTTACTGAGTTTCCTTCAAGTTAGGCCTAGGTTTAAGGAAGAGTCTCTTAGTTAAGCTAATGGTAATCCAAAGAAAGTATATAACTGAGGTGCAGAGGTCTCTTGCTTACCATGGTTCCAACAACTACAGTTATAAGTGCACACACTTAGAATAATGTATACCATTTTACCAACCATAGTGTCAAATGTTTTGAGTATCCAGGGTTTCCTGCAGTACCACAAAATTTCATCCATGCATAGGATGAGTGTCATGTGGCCACTTGTGCGCCAGCTTAGCAAACTGCCATTTCTAAAGAGTGGCAGGAGGAATTTCATAACCAGGTGATCTTGCTAGGGTGAGCATCAAGGTATTCTTTTGTACAGCATAGCTTGTTCGCTGATTCATAAGAGTATGGAGGTATGGCATTAGAGGTGACACTTTCCCATCATCTTGTTACTTTACAGTTTTGTACATCATTCCTTTGTCCTTTTATAGAATAAGCATGTCACTTTTAAATGATAATATGCTTATTTTCAACCCTGGAATGTTCACTGTAGGATTTTAGGCATGTCTCCCAGGATCAGTTTCCCTAATCCCCCATTTCCTGTAGGCTTTGTGCCTTGCAGATTGCCAACTAAGGGACCTTCTGATGTAAGTTCTTTTTGATTTTACTATTTGGATGGTCACAGTCACTTTAGTTTGTAATCTTTCTGAGAAAATTGGCCTCGTCTTTACTGCAAATGAGCAAATATCAGTAACTAAGGATGAATTGACTTTATCAAAGAAAATGTTGCCATATTGCCAAAGCCTGGCTTAACCTCTTTCACAAACTTTCCTCCATGTAGCCAATAGATTGTGTGCATCAGTGGAAAGCTTTTTAGTTTAAGCAGTAACCAGTAGGCAGAGGCAGAATTAGGGCTTATGAAGTGGTCATGGTAAACCATGAAATTGTGAGTGGTTTGACTGTGGATGGGAGGCTGTTTCAGTGCAATATGCCTGAAGAAGTAGTGTGTTGATAAGGCTGTAGTTAGTTTTTTCATTATGCTGACATGCTAATTTAGGAGAAGCAGTTGAGTATAACTGAAAAATAGAATTCATTGGAAATATACCGTAAGTGAACAGTGCAAAGGAAATAAATCACTTGTAACTCAGTAGTCTTGATTGATAAACAAGTCCTCGGGATTATTGTGATTGAAAGCATCCGTGTATTTCAGTAAACCCAACTTTTCCATGAACTGGACAAGTTGTTCTTAAACAATCAGGGTCATTTGGGATATACCCAAGAATGTTTTCTCTTATGCAGAATTAGATATAAATTTGTCATTTTCCAAATCTCTTTCATCTTATCTGAAGATGTGCTAACTTTTCCATATATTGATATTTTTGAGTTTTTTTAATTCTTTTATTGTTTTTCAAATATTTTCACACAGGTGGCAGTTTCAGATGAAACTGGTAGACTGGATATTTATCCCCAGAAGGTGGGAATCCGCACTGTTGGCTGGAACTCCACAACTCTCACAATCAACAATAGACCAATGTACTTACGAGGACGTGGGAAGCACGAAGATGCTGATGTGAGTTCAGAAATTCATTTCTAAGAATTAGATTAATTTCAATTTTTCTCAGATATGATTTCTAGTTGATTTTATGGTTTGGAGTGAATCTCTGGAAATGGTAAAGTTTTATTTCACTAGTTTTCTTTAAGAAGGGTTTAGGAGCCGAAAAAGAATGAATTGAGAAAGTTTTTCAGTATTTTAAGGGTGACCTTTGAAGCTCATAGTACTGATACTTTATATAAGTTAGTGGAGGAACTTTTTCTTTGACCACGCTTCTGTTCAGAGAAAAAAGGTATGTAGGTTATCTTTTTACAGTAGTTTTATGTACTGAATTTTACAGTATATTATGTTACCATCTTAAGGAATGTTGTAAATGTAGACAAAAACTGAATGATAGTTAGCACCATAATGGTGGAATGATAGATTTTTAACTCAATAACCCTTTATTATGATGTGGAGGATGACATAAGGAGTGTCAAAATTTTATGTGTTACAGATTCGAGGAAAAGGACTGGATTATCCTCTTGTAGTTAAGGATTTCAGCCTTTTAAAATGGTTGGGAGCTAACAGCTTCCGTACTTCACATTACCCATATGCTGAGGAGATCATGGATTTGGCAGACCCAGAGGGAATTATGATCGTTGATGAAAGTCCAGCTGTGGGTCTCAGGTGCCTATTATCACTGTATTTTATTTTTTCAGTTAATAACTCTTTAATGTTTGATATTTGGGTCTAAAGAATGGGACTTTTGTCAGCACCCAACTGCTAAGGTATTTGTGAAAATGAGCAAGCAGGCAAAGTAGAATGTACTCTTGATGCAGAAGTTATAACTTGAAAGAATGTTGAGGTTACTTGTGCTTTCATTTCTTGCCCAAACCCTATTCTAGACTATAAATCACATGATAAACTTAATAATATAAAGTAGCTCTTCAAACCACTATCATTGACTAACCAATGGCAGTTGGAATTATGCTGACTACACAAATAAGGATCTGCCATGTTACCTTTCTCTTCCCTGTAGGCATCAGTAAGATCCAACACAATACTTTGAGTAAACTTTCTAATGATGAAGCTTCATCCTTGACTAAGTTAACTTATAAGATGGGTATGACTTTAGATCCATTATCTGAATATGAAGTTGACCAACATTAGAAAGTGAACCCACCATTAACTAAGTTCAAAGTCATGACAAAAGAGTCGAGGGGAGTTTACTATTATATTTATCATATCCTCATGGCTTGGCCGTGGACTTGATAGGCAGGAACTTGTACCTCACGAACTCCGATCACCAGCAGATCTTGGTGTGT
>JAUUEG010647206.1:2910-13524 GCA_032361445.1 Panulirus gracilis
GAGTAATACTTAGAGAAAGAGGAGGATTTCCAAGTGGCATTCATTAATCTGGAGTAAGCATATGTTAGGGTTGATAGAAATTCATTGTGGGAGGTGTGAGGGAAAGCTGCTAGAAGTAGTAAGGAGAAAGGCATAAGTGCAAGTAAGAAGAGAGTGAGTGGTTCCAGATGAAGGTCAGTCTTTGGCAAGGGCTTGTGATGTCACTAGGGCTTTTTAATATGTTCATAGATGAGGTGGTGAGGGAGGTGAGTTCTAGTGACATGGAGAGAGGTTGGGTTTGCAGTCTATTTTGGTTAGGGTTACCAAGGAGGTGCATCATTTGCCATGTGCTGATGACAGCTTTAGTGACAGACGTGAGTGGGAAATTACAGAATCTGGTGTCTGAGTTTAGGAGTGTGTGATAGGAGAAAGTTGAGGGTTGATGTGAATAAAAGGAAGGTTGTTAAACTTTACAGGGAAAAGATGCTGTCCGGTTTGAGTGTGAATCTGAATGGAGAGAATCTACTGGAAGTGAAGTTGTTTAAATAAGTGTGAGTAGATATGACAGTGAACGTAACCAAGGGAGCTGAAGTAAGCCATACTGTAGGTGAGAGAACTAAGATCCTTGGTGCATAGAGAAAAGTGTGGAAAGAAAGTTCACTGTCTGTAAGGAGCATAGTAATGATGTCAGTGTATCATGGAAGTGAGATATGGGCCATACATAAAAAAGTAAGGAAGAGGATGTATTGGATATGAAATGTTTGAATACAGTATGTGAGGAGCGTTGGTTGTGTAAGAAATGATAGGGTAAGAGAGAGATGGTAGTAAGAGGAGTATGGTTGAGAGAGCTGAAGAGTGTGTTTTGAAATGGATATAGGATGAGATAGAAGAGGCTGGCTAAGGTGTACTTATTGGAAGTACAGGGAACAAAGAGAAGCAAGATACCAATTTGGAGATGGATTGATGGAGTGAAAGATGCTTTGAGTGATCAGGGCCTAAACATGGTGGAGGGTGCAAAGGCATGCATTGGTTAGAACTTATTAGAGTGAGTTGGCATACATGGGGTGACTGGCCATTGATTGGCTGAATCAGGATGTATGCAGTGCTCAGAAAAGCCATAGACAGATCTGTTTGGATTGGCTGCGGATAGAGAGTTCTCTTTTAGTGCATTATACACATCTCTAGGATGGATGTTAGCAATGAGGGGCATTCCTTGTATGTCCCTGGTACTACCTCTATTCAGGAAACAGTGCACAGTCAAGAAAAAGATATATGCTAAACATTTTTTTTTGTTTAATCCATGTGATTTGATTTCTAGCAGGTTTGGGCCCTCTGTTACCTCATCTGCTTTATCATGCAGAGGGCATTGTTCAGTGGTATAACAACTTACCCATGCCATTTTTCCTCATCATGCCTCCCATGTTGTTGGCACAATTTTTTCATTAGCAATAACTTTCCTTTCCAAAAAATGTCACTCCAGCAGCCAGTAATTTATATCCTACCAAGGAAGTGAATGAATTTCTGGCATCTGTATAGGGGGGTTGGTCATTGTGTCTTGCAACTACATTGGTGTCTACATACAGAAGACAGGAACAACTTTCTAAGGTATACAGTGTTATGTATTTTCCCAAAAGCATATCTCCTCAGCAGCCAGCAATTTCTTTTCAGCCTAGAAAATGATAAATCACCAAGAAATATGTATGTGGGTTAGTTATCATGCATCTGGCAATTTCATTGGTATGTCTGCAAACAATAAAAGCTTATGCAATGGCAACTTTTTTTTACCTGTCTTCAACTTGTAAACTTGCCTTCATCTTCACCATCACTTTCATAAGAATTGGAGTCCGAAGAACGGGATATTTTGACCAATGCATACTCAAATTCTGTTTTTCAGTAGAAGGCTTTAACATGCATATGCATTCCAAGAAAACGATTCAGTTTATTCAGTGTTACATATTTTCATCCAGTGAAGAGGGAAGGTGAATTCATTCATATTTTGTCTTTCATATATTGTATTGTTTGTTCATTTCTGTCTGTATTAGTCTAAAGATTGTTTCATCAAAAAGATACCAAGAAATTTTTCACTTCACTACCAATGATCACTGTTGCCTACATTAGCTAAAATACTACTGCTAGACTTATCAAAAGTTAAAAGATGAGACATTGAATTACCATCTATGCAGTCAAATGAGGTGACATGAAAGTCAGACAGTGGTGAGTGGCAACAGGTGACAACACTGGCTCCACTTGTGCTAGGAATACCTTCTGCTGCCTCATCTTGGTTACTTTCAATGCTGGAAGAATCAGTTTCCATAAAATCTCTTTCCATGCTGTCAGAAGAAAAATCATCATTATCATCATCAAGTAATTCAGGGTAGTCTCCTGCTGGTCCTTTATGTCTAGTATAAGCCACTCATTATCTTCCCTAGGAAATTTTCATGATTGTTCCTTACTTGGAATGGCTGGAGGGTGATTGACAGTAGGGAGAAATCATCATGCAGTACCAACTTAGCAACCACCCAGGTCCAGCAGGCAACCTTCTAGAGGAGTCATTCATTTTGCATAGGTCTACATCTTGAGGAGCATGAGGGCTGACAAGAATCTGATTTTCTATATATAATTCTATACAGCTCAACCTAGTGAAAAGTTGGTTAAGTGTGATTTGCAAACTCTAATTAGAACTCCACTATCAGGTGTATGAGATATGCCTAAAATGCTCTCAGACAAGCATAGTGAGATGTGAGGTGTTTTTGGAACTGTTTTTATTTATAATCTATTTTGATAAGGGTTTTCATCATGATATCTATTATTTGTAAGAGTGTCACAGCTTCACAACTTATTACATAACAGTAGTACAGATCTCATACAGGCATCCTTGACATCACCACTTAGATTGACCATTGTTTGGGAGGTATTTGAGCTATAGCATCTGAAAAATGAGATTGGTAGAAAAGGGAAGAACTGTGAAAATTATATTGTATTTTTTCAGTCTCATTTTCTCACACAGAGCTTTATAAGCATCTACGAGAGGGAGTACTTGCTTGATAGGGTTAAATCAAAATTTAACTACTAAAAGAATTTGGTGTATTCATGAGGATATACCCTCTTTGACCATCATGATATATACACATTGGCAGATGTTCATTAACATGCCCAATCCTTTGATATCATGGCACAGAAGTGAAATAGTGCCAGATGACCATTCACCCCCTTTCATTTTCGCTTGCTGTCTGGTGCTGTGAGGACTTGCTGACCATTGTCTAAAGTCTACTTGCAATGTCTTTACTTTCATTGTTGGCCTTCAGAGATGTTTCATATGCATAAAATGTCTTGGAATTTATTCAGAACAATCCTGTAGATCAGTGTCTTGTTACTGATGGGATGGGTATCGCCAATGGGATGCAACGGGATTTGAGGCGGGACATAAAGTATCAAAATAAGATGTTGCCTTGCTGAGTCTTTTGTATTTCTCTTTTTAACCAGTATAACATTGCAGGAGTATTATTCAATAATCTAATTTAGATAATCTCTGGCTTAAAGTGAAGTAGGAAAATGAACAACATAGCATTAAAGTTATTAAGGAATATTGCACTTTTATCTTTATATCTTTTGTGAGCACGCATTCCCTGTCATGGTTAGTATGAAAATGAAGTAGAGAAACCATTTTTCCAATGGAACAGCCCTTTGATTTTACTGTCTGGAACATCACTTCAAGAATTTATGTACATACGAATAAAATGCAGACATAGGTTGCTCGCTGATTGATTACTAAATCGTCTCAGTTTGCCTCTAGACTTTTTTGTTTTTCACAAGTAAAGCAATAGAATTTACTGTCAACAGAATTACTGTGCTTTTTATTGCCTCAGATTTCCCAGTAACGGTCAGAATGATATTCAAATGCATTTAAACTTACAGGGTTTGTTTTTATCATGGTGTGACTAGGATTTTTTGAGTGTTTGTGGGATGAAAGTTTCAAAATGTTGAGAGATGTTGCCTGCTGGTTGATTAATTCTTCCTTGTTCCTTCATATCATTCTGGAAAGTTAACTTAGAAGTTTTACATATAGTTCTGCTTTTTTTTTAATCCTATGTTTCACTGGCGGAGCATTATATTAAAAATGAGCACAATTGGTAGAATCTTGGGGCATGCCTTAAAACAGCTTTAAGTTCCATGTAGAGAGAGATAAACCATCATGCAATTTTTTATATCTAGTTATTAGTACAGATAACAAGCTGTATCTTCTTCTGGTAATAGAGAGCAGTTAGAGTTTTACTGGTCCTCACCCTTTCCTGATTCCCTTTTTCCCTATGAGGCCATTCTGGAGGTTCTTAGAGTTAGAGATAGACTCATCAGTGTGAAGAAAACTGTATTTATTAACCCTGTCTCTTTGAAGAAAAGTGTAGGGAGGAGAATATTTCTAGAGGGATTTTCCTTTTCAAGACAGCCCTTTTGAAGTCTTCACCATGGGTCCTCAAGAAGGTTCCTTCTTGGAATAACTCCTTCAAAGTTTGTGGGTTGACTACAAAACTTATAAGAATTTTGGATGTATGACAGACAGATGTATCTAATGCTATAAAGAGGTCCAGGATTGGGTATCTCAGCCACCTTTGTCAGGAAAGATTTTAGAGGAGATCCAAACCTGCTATTACAGTAAAACATTGATGAGATTATAAGTAAGGATGTCATGGAGTCTGCAGTAGGACCATTTTTTTAAAAATAGCTTTTTATAGACCAAAAATGGAATCAAACAGAAATAGAAATATTTTGAATATGTCTTTTTTGAACATGTACATACTGAAGCACAGATTTAAGATTACTGCTTTATAGAGCATCTAGACCTTATGGTTAAACATTTGGACAGTCAGCTTTGACTTAAATGATACCTACTGGCACATTCCACTACACACCTGAATATGTAGTTTTTAGCATTTAGAACTGTTACACATACCTGGCGGTTCAGGGTGATGCCATTCAGTTATATGCATCCCAGCAAAATGTTTCCTGAGTAGTTTTAGCCATGCTTCCAAAACTAATATCCTATGAAGCTACAGTTCTGTCTTACCTCTACGACATTCTAGTGATTTAGATTTCAAGCAATTGATGTGTTAGATGAGGACTTTGAATTCTGAACAACATTCATAAACATAGTTTTATCATCAACCTGATCAAGTCTTGCTTATTTCTCACTGAAAATTTACATAGAAATATACTGGTGCTCTCAAGCTGGCTTGAGAATGCAAAAGTTGTGATTGCCATATGGTCCCAGACCTTGGGGAAGTTTAGTTTTGCTGCTATGTGCATCAGCATGAGACCACAACCCAAAAGGGGTTCCTTCTGGGTAAACGAAACTATTCTGTGCAGAAAGTATGGATCTTTCAAGAAAACTTACCTGGGAACCCTTCATATCCCTATTTTGATGGACTAATGTAGAGCACCTCCAAAAACCCATGCCATAGAGACCTCCAGCAACTAAAGTGGTGATTTGCATGGATACATAAAGTCAAGGATAGGGCCTCCATTTTTCTTGGGTTCATGTAGGTGCAGGCAAAATGAGCTATTGATCTCATGGCTTTTCATATTCCAGAATGCTCTGGATCCAGGATGTGGAATATTCTTTCTGTTGGACAATGCTGGGACTATTTGCTGTCTGATGATTAACAGCTCATGCAGGTACTTGCTTCTTATAGTTTGTGGAAAAGTCCTGTAACCTTTTTATTAATGCCTCTTAACTCTAAGGAACGTATGGTATATTGGCATGTTCCCTATCAAGATCAGACACAGTATTAACAGAAATGTATGTAGAAAAGGAAGCTTTCAGGTGGATCTCTTTGTCGACAGAACCACTGCAGTAATACCAACATTTTATCCTCATTTTTAGAAGTGGGGACAGCTACAAAAGATGCAGTGTCCTTAGATTGGAATTATTAGAACTAGCTCTATTTTTCTGTTAGTGCATCTTGAAAATGTTGGTTAATTTTCATGGTTTAGTAGCCAGTACCCCCAAGGTGGAACTTTAACATCCTTGGTGCCAGAGGCTCTTTCATCTGTGCCATACTCTTTGGTCAATAGTACCATAGAAGTTCTTTAAGACTACTTCAGCTTTTGTCTTGCTGAACCCCAACCTCAAAATCTTATATTCTAGAATTTGAATATGTAAATTTTCTCACTCACATTTACTGGCAGAAGTTTGGAGAACTCCAGACAGATGACATTTTGCATAACATTTGTCCTCATGCTTAAAGACAGTACTAAAAGCCTTTTAGTCTTTCCTTGAAGAATCTGATGTCTTGGATGCAACTGAGGCCATGTACTGTAGAGTTCTTTAGCCTCTTCCATGATAAGGATATGGTTATCAACACTATTGTCTCTTGTAAGAGTGCCTTTCAAGAACCCCTGCTTCTTGAGTTTTGGTATTGATCTGACAGGCAATGTTTGGGATAGCTTCTCTGACCTTTCTCTCTGAGTAGACTGGTTGTTTTTTCACTGCAGCTCAAGTGGGAGCTTTTGTGAGTCCTAAAGTTTTTAGTATATAATATTTTACTGGCAGTTTAACTTGGGCTCTGAGGGGAGAATTAATTATATGCTGCAAACAGACACAAGTATCTTCTACTTATTTTTAGACAGTCTTTTGCAGGTTAAGATAAAACTAAACCTTATATTTTTGGCTGAGAATGAAACTTGAATTCAGAAATAGTTTCTTTTGTCAAATTTAGAAATAATCCTATTGTTTCAACTCTTGGGGGATTTCATCCAAAAGATATGCCTTATGTCTTGTAAAATCTAAGAAACATTTTGGATTTCATGAGAGACTATTAAGAGAACCATATATTTGTGTACCTTGGAATTTCAAGAGCACTCTCTGGAAAAGTATGTGTTTTTAGATTGAGAAACCTGCTTTAACAGCTCATCTTGGGCTTTGTCTTAGAGCACATTATGTAAAGAAGGTGGGATCTTACAAAGCTTTCCATAGACATTTGTTAGAGGAAGTAAAGAAAAGGGTTCATTGGCCCTCATTTATCACATTTCTCAGACAGCACCTTGGTTTGGTAATGTGTATCTTCCCTGTGTGGCTCTGGGGATTTCTTAAGAAGAAAAAATTTTGAGTGTGCCTCCAAATCACCATTGAATGTGGTTTTTTTACTTTTAAGTTTAATTTTCTTGCTTGAAAGTCTTTCTGTAAACCATCCTTTATAATGTGATTATGCCCTCATGCTCATGGGACAGGCCACAGGGGAGAAAAATGTTGGTTTCAAGAAAATTGTAGGTACTCCTTTCTCAGAGGTGGTGTCCTGTGAGCATTTTTTCCTAGTTTCCATACCCTGCCTTGCATTTCCTCTTCTTGTTTTGAAAACCTTTCTCTGTACCAAATGTAATTGCTTTTAGGTTGATATCCACAATCAGAGTAAACTCTAGGCTGTGGTGGCTAGGAGTGAGGAGGTCAACGACATTATCTCTGTGGTGGTCCCTGTTTGACTGAACGTTTATCCCAAAATGAATGAGCTTTTATCATCATGAATGAATGGATAGCAGAGGATGGGGGAGGCCACCACTTTCTCATTAGAAATGCTGAGGATTGGAAGGTCCCAATCCAGACATCCCTAGAGATATTCTAGAGAATCTCTCGTGCTTGCAGGAGGCCACCTTGGAAAAAGTTTTTCAATTTTCAAAATCTACATTTGGAATGAAAATTTAATAGTTTTTTATATTTGACTTGTATTTTATATTTTGTGGTGTAGGTATTGTGTGTGGACTTAGGTTTTGATGGTCATACATGAAGCAAGAAACAATACTGCACAGTGTTATGAAAAGCTGGGACACTAGTTCCACCATTTGAGAGGTTTACTTCTCACTGGGACAGTCCACTAGGCAGCTTTTTTTCAAGAATTAGTCTTTTTTTATCATTACTGGCATGGCTGCTTGAAATAAATTACTGTTGAATTTATCCCATAACCCTGTTTTCGTAGTATGAGAGACAGTCAGACCCCAAAATTCATGGTCCCGTGCCTTAAATGTTGTGCAGGTACACCACCGAATTTCCGGCAACTGATGGCTCGGTATCTCCTTTAGTCCAGACAAAATTACATAAGGGAATTTGAAATTGCCGCAGCCATCAGACAATTTTACTGGGTGGCCACAGATGGTGTTGTGTGTAGGGCGCGCTTATTTACATTCTTTACACTGCACTTGGTAGTGATACCGCAGTTCTGAGAGATTCTTAGCTTATTTTGCTTAAATTTAACCCTAGCTATGGCTTGTAAGACTTATGAGAGTGTCAGTCGTGGTGTCAAACATAAACACCAGTCCATATTGATCCAAGATAAGTAGAACTGTTGAAAATAATGGACCATGGTATTGGTTCATCAGCTGTTTATGATGTAAAGAAGCAAAGGGAGAAATTATTGATATTCCATGCAGACAGCAATTCCAAGAAGCAAATGACGATTAGAAAAACTATGAAAGATGGTAAGAGTACTACTGAGCACGATCGAGTGATGATGGAATGGTTTCGACTGTGTTGGAGTGGAGTGGACTCGTCAGGTAGCATGATAATGGATCAGGCTAAGTTGTTCCATAAAGAACTTTCCATAAAGAACTTAGATTACAACTTGAGCATGACTATAGTGAAGGATGGCTTCAAAGATTCAAGAAGTGTCATAGAATTTCCATGAATAAAGTGTGCAGAGAAAAGCGGTCTGCAAACCACGAAGGAGTTGCCGAGTATGTGGAAGAATTTGTGAAACTCAGCAGACGAGCACCTGTCCTGATCAGAAGTATAATGCAGACGAAACTGAATTATTCTTGCGATGCACACCTAAGAAAACACTAACAACAGAAGAAGAAAAAGACCCCACAGGATTCAAACAATCTAAGGACATACTTACCATCTTAGGGTGCTCAAACATTTAATATTTGTTAAATTTAAATTTCTAGCAGTCCAGAGTACACTTTAGACATATGGGAGATGTATAATTAGTGGGTTAGAGTGTGTTGATGAATCATTATTATGTGACCATGGTTGGTCCAGCATGGTTTTGGAACCAAGAGTGCCGGAAATCGGAGGTAAACCTGTACTACAGTATTAAAAAAATGATTTACAAATATAGTAAACTTAATTCTCCAATATGGAGTAGCACTGTAAACCAAACCACTAATTCATATGGAATGCTGCTGGTGCATCTGTGGGGTCCTACATCTACTATCAACTGCATGTGTGTTTAGACAACATGTGAGAAAAAATAAACATACCCAATGTCATTCACAAGATTGTTAAACTGATGGTTAATGTCAGAGGTTATAAATGGTCACAAGTGTCTTTACAAAAGTTCCAGTTACCTGAGTCACTTTTCATGGCTTAGGTCATAAATGCAGCTCTTGAAGGAAAACATATGATCCTTGATAACAGTGTTTTATGATCAGGAGAGATCATATGACATGGTGAACAGAGATGCCTTGTGGAAAGCGTGCAAAAATGCAATTACAAGCACTGAGGAGTTTTTATCAAGTGGGCAAGGCACGGGTGTGTGTGTGTGTGTGGAGGAGAAGAGGGTGTGCATATACAATTTTGCACAACATAGCTTGTAAGGAAAACATAATAATCTTATATATCCAGTGAGAGTTCTCAGGCTCTTTCATGTCCTCCTAAGGTACAACTAAACCTAAAGACTAACACTACAGAGGCCTGCAAGAAAATACAATACAGTAGCAAAGATTGAGACCATCTAGTGTTATGTTCTGCAAACTTTCCTTTAGTGTGTGCATGATTGAATTCATTCTCTTTCTGTGGCACAAACCATTTAAGGCACAGGAATCTATGCTGGTCGATGAGACTTCCACCAGCTTCAATTGGGATGCTTCCTTCATAAAATCTCTCTCATTACCAGTTTCACCTTAGAATTATTACTTCATATGAATCAGTTTACTAAACAGTGGTGTCAAAAGGGAGTAAATCTTACTTCATGTTGGTTAACTCCTCATTCAATGCTGCAATCTCCTGGTTGAGAGATCTTTTCACATGCAGTTCTTTCTCCAACTTCTCTGTTAATTCTAACTTCTTATTACTCTGTAAATATGACAAGGAAGTAGTCCACATCATTAGCACATCATAATGTATGTGATGTACATAAATACAAAAAATATTGTTTCCAGTATTTATCTCACAAAATAAAATATACAGAGGGGAAGACCAGATTTCACTGTGCTCGAGTAGCTGGAAATTTAACAAATGGTATCTATGCCATTTACCATTATAATAAAACCACTCTGTAGCTCTTCTAACTGCTCCTTCAACTGTTTGTTTTGCGAGAGGGCACGAGCAGCAGCAACTTTGTCACTCTGCATAGCTGCAAGCAATTGGGATGTGTCTACCTCTTCCGTCTTGCTTCGTTCAACCTTTATTTCTAGTTCTTCGACATTACGAGACAGTTGATCCACCAGTTTAGAAAGCTGGCTATTGTCATTAGTCTGAATGAAAGAAAAAAAGAAAAACTGTTTGTTAAGAAAAATTTATTTATCTTATTTATTTTGCTTTGTCGCTGTCTCCTGTGTTAGCGAGGTAGCACAAGGAAACAGACGAAAGAATGGTCCAACCCACCCACATACACATGTATATACATACACGTCCACACACGCAAATAT
>JAUUEG010647424.1:0-13520 GCA_032361445.1 Panulirus gracilis
GAATAATCACAAACACAACCTTTGAATCAGAATTGTGGGTGGAGCTTAAAGATAGATATGAAAAAGGGACTATTGAGAACATCATTAGACAACTGTGTCTCAGATAGAAGTAAGATATCAAGAGAGGTACTAGAGAGGTGTTCAACTGAGGATAGGTTACTAGAGAGTCCATAAATGTTAGTATAGTGAATTGAATAAGAGGAAGGTCTAACAGAGAGGGAAAAGTTGTGGGAGGGGCTGGTACTACTGCTGCCAGAGCCCTCCCTTTCATTGGCAGTAGTGAAGGCAGAAACCTAGAGATTCTTAGCACCCCAAGGTGCCAGGGACTAGAAGCCATACATTTAGCGGATGCAGTACGTATGTGAAAAAAGGTAGTAATGATAAGCAAGGTTTGAGTAGGTGTATGGTGCTTCTAAGAAGATGGTAGGATTAACCTGGAAGTCCCGTTTTAATGAGACAGAAAGTAAGACCAGCAATACTGAGCCATGGTGGGTGTAAGATGGTTATGGGCATCACTTTAATGCTCCTTTATCAGGAAGGTAGTACCACCCTGGCCGACTGTTGTCAACAATCTACTACCTAATGGGTTACTCCAAGGGTAGGGGTTGGGATAATCCTTGAGTTAGCTGGGGTACTGGGAAGGACTAATACACTAATACCTTAGCCCTCCTTCTCACTGGTGGCAGAGTCACACAATAAAGGCACCCCATCCACATATATAGGCTAACCCTGTCCAGGAATCCTTTCCCATCACACTATAGGCTGACCCTGTCCAGGAAGTCTGTCCCACCACACAATAGACTGGCCCTATTCAGTCATCCATTCCTCCCAAATTTTAGCTGGCTCTATCTTGGCACCCCTTCTCACCATACTATAGGATGGCCCTATTCAGGCACCTCTTCCCATCACACTATAGGCTGGCCCCATTTAGGTGCTCCTTCCCACCAAAGTATAAGCCAGCCCATTTGTAAGCGCCAACATGAAAAAGATGCCATAATGCATTTGCTCACAAGATGTCAACAAAATCAGCACTGTATACTGCTGGTCTTTTGGGTATGGGGTGGTGATGTAGGATCTATGGTCAATGCTCATTGGCTGAGCTGGTTATGCCAGACTTAAAACAACTTGATATATAGGGTAAGAATGATGATTTATGATAATACTGATTTTACCATCTAATGGAGTATACCTTGAACAATATGGATTTATAGAAAACAGAATATTGCAAAACTCATGAGTTCATCACCATGATTTGTAATAACTCAAGTGTGCTATGTATGATTTGTTTTATGTACCTTTTTTGGGAATTGGTTTTGGGAAGGTGAGGTTTCCAGACCTAACCTTGCAGGGTAGGGCTGAGATGCTCAATTCTCTGTGGTAGACTCATGTAAAAAAAAATTATGTAACTATAGTATGTGAAAAAGGTTTTGCATAAACCTTATTTGAAATTTTTTCTTTTCCTTTCAGTTGAGTATGAGAAGGGTCAGTTGGTATATTTGCTGCTTACATCAAAATATGACTGTAAGGAACAGCCTTCAAAAATAAAACTATCTCCTGATGGAAGAACTGCTGTGATAGCTTTTAGGACAACCTTGATGTTCTTCTCAGCCATTACTGGAGAGAAACTCAACACCATTTCAGACATTTACTCAGGTACTGTAACAGAAAACATGTAGAGAAATTCATGTTGATGTTTCCATTTCAGAAGTAGAGACTGTGTTGTGACAAAAAACTCATTGTAATTGTAAGCAGAACTAGATAATGAAAGATACAGATGATGCAGAATTTGTTTTTGTATTATTTCCACAATAGATTTTGAATTTTAGCAAGGAATATATTATGAAAGCTGTGGATAAAATTACTGATGAAAGATTGATGTAGAACAGCATTGGATTTTATGGAGTGATATGAAGTTTGAATATTCTTTTTGGTAGCACATTGAGACAACATTGGTGTTGGTCTTAATGCATTAGAGGCAGTCTGAGTCCGAAACCAGAAATGTTTTTCATATAGAACCTGTCTTCAAAGGTTTCACTGATTTCTTTGTATTTACATTTATTTGACTTGGATAATTAAAAAGTCAAATACTCTTAATAACATCTTACATCACTGACACACAACTTACATGTGAGGAAAAGATGGTGACTGCTGAACACATAACTTACCTCTGATGTACAGATGGTGACAGTGTTGAACACGCAAATAACCTTTGAGGTAGAGATGATGACAGTGCTGAACACACAACTTACCTGTGAGGTACAGATGGTGACAGTGTAGAACGCACAACTTACCTGTGAAGTACAGATGGTGACACTGCTGAACACATAAAAGATCTCTGAGGTACAGATGGTGACAGTGTAGAACACACAACTAACATATGCTGACAGTGCTGAACACACAACTTACCTGAGAGGTACAGATGGTGACTGTGTTGAATAAACAACTACCTTGTGAGGTACGGATGGTGAGAGTGCTGAACACGCATTACCTGCTAGGTACAGATGGTGACAGTGCTGAACACACAAATTACCTGTGCAGTAAAGATGGTGATACTGGTGATTACACAACTAAACTGTGAGGTGCATATGGTGACAGTGCTGAAAACACAAGTCACCTGTGAGGTACAGATAGTGACAGTGCTGAACACACTACTTCCATGTAAGGTACAGATGGTGACAATGTTTAACACACAAATAATCTCTCAGGTACTCATCGTGACAGTGCTGAAAACAGCTAACCTGTTAGGTATAGATGGTGACAGTGACGAACACACAAATAACCACAAAGGTACAGATGATGGCATCGCTGGTCACGCAACTTGCATGTAAGGTGCAGATGGAGACAGTGCTGAACACAAAATAGCCTGTGAGGTACAGATGGTGACACTGCTGAACACACAAATTACCTCTGAGGTACAGATAGTGGCAGTGTAGAACACACAACTTATCTGTGAAGTACAGATGGTGACAGTGCTAAACACGCAACAACCCTGTGAGGTATATTTGGTGACATTGCTAAGCACAACTAACCTGTGAGGTACAGATGGTGACAGTGCTGAACACACAACTAACCTCTGAGGGACAGATGGTGACAGAGGTGAACACACAACTCACCTGTGAGGTACAGATGGTGAGAGTGCTGAACACACAACTAACCTGTGAGGTATATTTGGTAACAGTGCTGAACACAAAACTAAACTTTAAGGTACAGATGTTGCCAGTGCTGTACACACATCCACCTGTAAGGTACAGATGGTGACAGTGCATAATAGACAACTAACCTCCAAGGTACAGAGGGTCACAGTGCTGAAAACAAAACTACCCTAGGAGGAACAAGTGGTGACAGTGCTGAACACTACTAACCTGTGAAGTACAGATGGTGATAGTGGTGAACACACAACTAACCTGTGAAGTACAGATGATGACAGTGCTGAACACACAAATTACCTGTGAAGTACAGATAGTGAACTAGTAATCACACAACTAAACTGTGAGGTACAGATGGTGACAATGCTGAAAACACAACTAACTTGTGAGGTACAGATGGTGACAGTGGTGAACACACAACTAACCTCTGAGGCACAAATGGTGAAAGTACTGAACACAACTAACCTGTAAGGTGCAGATGGCGACAATGGTGAACACACAACTAACCTGTGAGGTAGTGATGGTGACAGTGCTGAACACCCAACTTTCCTGTGAGGTGGAGATGGTCACAGTGTTGAATACACAACTAACCTGTGAGGTTGAGATGGTTACAGTGCTGAACACACAACTTACCTGTGAGGTCAGTGTCCCAGATGGTAACCATGCAGTGTGTCTTAGGTTCTGCAGGCCACATACTCCCCAGCCAGGCACCCACACTGCGAGCGTGGTCATCCACCAGGTATGGACACTCCATGACCAGCGCTAGTTCTTCACCTGGGTAGTGGAGGCGAGTGTGTGTGTCTGGATCTAGCAGGTGCACCAAAGATGCCACATTCAACTCTGCACACGATGAAGAAATATGGTCGTTATCAACTTCCTAGATACTTATATGGTCGTTATCAACTTCCTAGATAAAGCAAGATGCATCATTTTTTCACTTCTGTCTGATAACAGGAAGTGGACATTTATATTACTTTTGTGTGTAAATACAAATACACATTTTAGGAATATTATTTTCTCTATCTTACTTTAAATGTCTGTTATCCAATTTTTGTAATTGATCTCCGTTTCCCTCGATAAAATATGACATTGTTCAAGAAAATCTGGCTTGTGTTTCAGAGGTGTAATGTTTTTCCTTTCAGGATTTTGAGATACTGAATACGAAAATGATCTTGAGAACGCTTGACTGTTGATGGTGTCCCTGTCTTACGTTTTTCTTGTATTACACACAATATTGATGACATAGAGCACAGCTTACCTCGATCAAACACGACACCTCCTCATTATCGCTTGTATACAATTGTTGTGGCATCTCTTGTTACCGTAGAGCAATAGTTGGTCAACATAGCTTAACTTTACCTTGGCATTATTTCTCTGTCGCTAAAATGTCTCGATGGAAACGTTTGCTGTGTTCATCACTCACAACGTCGGAGGTGAGTGAGAGTGGTGGAGAAAATGTATCTTTAAAGACATATGGCATACTATTTGATGACAGAATATTGAGAGGTTTTCCTGTTGTTAGTCTTGATATTTCCTAGAAAGTTGGTTGCTTCCAGCAGGAAAGCATTACAACCTGTTTTCTTGTCTTCACCGAGAAAGTGGTCAGGCTGCTTGTCTCTTAACAGCTTGCGAATCAGAGGACCGACGAAAACAGCATTCTTGAACTTCTCACTTGAAGATCTACCACCCACGTCCCTAAACGCTGGCAAATTTCTATCCTTCACCTCTACTAAGTGCTCCGTAAGGCCAAGTTTGAGATGCTGAGGCGAAAACAAAATTCTACTGGATTCTATCTGTAGTAGATGCTGTACGTTCTTTTACCACTGATAGATGCTGTATGTTCTTTTACCATTGGTAGATGCTGTACATTCTTCTACCTGTAGTAGGTGCACGTTCTTAAACTTGTGGTAGATACTATACGTTCTTCTACCAGTGGTAGATGCTGTACATTCTTTTACCACTTGTAAATGCTGTGCGTTCATTTCCCACCGGAATATGTATGCTGTACGTTCTTCTAGCAGTGGTAAATATTGTACGTTCTTCTAACACTAGTAGATGCTGTACGTTCTTCTATCAGTAGTATACGCTGTACGTTCTTATACCAGTGGTAGATGGTGTACGTTCTTCTACCAATGGTAGATGCTGTACATTCTTCTACCAATGGCATACGCTTTACGTTCTTCTACCAAAGGTAGATGCTGTAAGATTTTCTAGCAGTGTTAACTGCTGTACGTTCTTCTACCAGTGGTAGATTCTGCATATTCTTCTACCACTGGTAGATGCTGTTCGTTCTTCTACCAGTGGTAGAGGGTGTACGTTCTTCTACTAGTGGTAGACGCTATACGTTTTTCTACCAGTGGTAGATGCTGTACTTACTTTTACAACTTGTATGTACTATGCATTCTTCTACCAACGGTAGATGCTGTACACTCTTCTACCAGTTCTAGATGCTGTACGTTCTTCTACCAGTGGTAGATGCTGTGTGTTCTTCTAACAGTGGTAGATAGTGTAAGTTCTTTTATCAGTTGTACATGCTGTAATTTCTTGTACCATTAGTATATGCTATACGTTCTTCTACCAGTGGTAGATACTGTACTTTCTTCTCCGAATGCTAGATGCTAAACGTTCTTCTTCCAGTGGTAGATGCTGTATGTTCTTCTACCAGTGGTAGATGCTGTACGCTCTTTTACCAATGGTAATTCTACCAGTGGTAGATGCTGTATGTTCATCTACCAGTGGTAGGTATACGTTCTTCTACTAGTGGTAGATGCTATACGTTCTTCTATCAGTGGTAGATGCTGTATTTTCTTTTACCACTGTTAAATGCTGTACGTTTATTTCCCGTTGGGATATGCTGTACGTTCTTCTAGCAGTGGTAAATACTGAAGTTCTTCTAAGACTAGTAGATGTTGTAAGTTCTTCTATCAGATATAGATGCTGTACGTGCTTCTACTAATGGTAGATGCCGTATGTTCTTCTACCAATGGTAGATGCTGTAAGTTCTTCAACCAATGGTAGATGCTGTACATTCTTCTACCAATGATATACACAGTACATTTTTCTACCAATGGTATACACTGTACGTTCTTCTACCAAGGGTAGATGCTGTAAGATCTACCAGTGGGAAATGCTGTACGTTCTTCTACTGTTGGTGATGCTGTACGTTCTTCTACCAGTGGTAGATTCTGTGCGTTCTTCCACCACTGGTTGATGCTGTACCTTCTTCTAAGAGTAGGAGAGGGTGTACGTTCTACTGATAGTAGACGCTATACGTTCTTCTACCAGTGGCAGATGCTGTACTTTTACCACTTGTAAATAATGTATGTTCATTTCCCATCGGAATATACTGTACGTTCTTCTAGCAGTGGTACATGCTGTACATTTCATAACACTAGTAGATAATGTACGTTCTTCTATCAGTAGTAGATGCTGTACGTTCTTCTACCAGTGGTTAATGCTGCACGTTCTTCTACCAGTGGTAGATGTTGTACGTTCTTCTAAAGATGGTAAATGTTGTATGTTATTCTACCAGTGGCACACGTTCTTCTACCAGTGGTAGATGCTGTACACTCTTCTACCAATGGTAGATAATGTACGTTCTTCTACCAATGGCAGATGATATACGTTCTTCTATCAGTGGTAGATGCTATACATTCTTCTACCAATGGTAGATGCTGTACGTTCTTCTACCAATGGCAGGCGCTGCACGTTCTTTTACCAATTTTAGATGCTGTATGTTCTTCTACCACTGATAGATGCTGTTCGCCCTTCTACTAGTGACAAATGGTGAAAGTTCTACCAGTGGTAGATGCTGTACGTCCTTCTACTAGTGATAAATGGTGTAAGTTCTACCAGCGATAGATGCTGTACGTTCTTCTACTAGTGGTAGATGCTGTACATTCTTCTACTACTTGTAGATGCTGTTCGTACTTCTACCATGGTAGATACTGTATGTTCTTCTACCAGCGGTATATGCTGTACGTTCTTTTACCAATGGTAGAAGCTGTAGTTCTACCAGTGGTAGATGCTGCACGTTCATCTACCAGAGGTACATGCTGTACGTTTTTCTACAAGTAGTGAATGGTGCAAGTTCTTCTACCAGTGGTAGATGCTGTACGTTCTACAAATTGTAAATGCTGTAAATTCTTTTACAATTGGTAGATGCTGTACGTTCTTCTACCAATGTTAGATGCAATACGTTCTTCTATCAGTGGTAGATGCTGTACCGATTGTAAATGCTGTACGTTCTTTTAACAGCGGTAAATGCTGTACGTTCTTCTACCAGTGATACATGCTGTAGGTTCTTCTACCAATGGTAGATAATATACATTCTTCTACCAGAGGTAGATGTACGTTTTTCTACCAGAGGTAGATCATGTACTTTCTTCTATCAATGGTAGATGCTGTACATTCTGCTACCAATGGCAGATACCGCACGTTCTTTTAATAATGGCAGATGCTGTACGTTCTTCTACCAATGGTAGATGCTATACAGATTTCTACCAAAGATAGACGCTGTACGTTCTTCTATCAGTGATAAATGGTGTTAGTTCTTCTACCAGTGGTAGATGTTGTACGTTCTTCTAGCAGTGGTAGATACTGGCATTCTTCTACCACTGATAGATGCTGTACGTTTTTCTACCAGTGGTAGTTGCTCTACGTTCTTTTATCAATGGTAGATGTTGTAGTTCTACCATTGGTTGATGCTATACGTCCTTCTACCAGTGGTAGATGCTGTACGCTCCTCTACCAACGGTAGATGATGTACGTTCTTTTACTAGGCGTAGATGATGTACGCTCTTCTACCAGTGGTATATACTATGCGTTCTTCTACCACTGGCATATGCTGTACGTTCGTTTACCAGTGGTAAATGATGTAACATCTACCAATAGTAGATGGGGAAGTTCTTCTACCAGTGGTATTTACTAAGCATTCTTCTACCAGTTTTTGATGCTGTACGTCCTTCTACCAGTGGTAGATGCTGTTTGATCTAACAGTAGTAAATCATGCAGGTTCTTATACCAGTAGTACGTGCTGTACGTTCTTCTACCAATAGTATATGCTATATGTTCTTCTACCAGTGGTAAATACGGTACGTTCTTCTTCGAATGGTAGATGCTGTACGTTCTTATTCCAGCGGTAGACGCTGTACATTCTTTTATCAATAGTAGATGCTGTACTTTCTTCTACCAGTGGTAGATGCAGTACGTTCTCCTACCAGTGGTAGATGCTGCACGTTCTTCTCCGAATGGTAGATGCTGTATGTTTGTTTACCTGTGTTAGATCCTGTACGTTTTTCTATCAGTTTTAGATGCTGCATGTTCTTCTACGAGTGGTAGATGCTGTACGTTCTTCTACCAGTGGTAAATGGTGCAAGTTCTTATACCAGTGGTAGATGCCGTACATTCCTCTTCCAATGGTATATACTGTACGTTCTTCTACCAGTGGTAGACGCTATTCGTTCTTCTGCCAGTGATAGATGCTCTGCGTTTTTCTACCAGTAGTAGATGCTGTACGTTGTTCTAGCCGTGGTAGATGCTGTATGTTCTTGTCCGAATGGTAGAGGCTGTACGTTCCTCTTCCAGTGGTAGATGCAGTACGTTATTCTACTAGTGGTAGATGCTGTACGTTCTTCTATCAATGTTAAACGCTGTACGTTCTTCTACCATTGGCAGTTGCTGAACGTTCTTCTAGTAATCGGATATGCCGTACGTTCTCCTAACAGTGGTATATGCTGAACGTTCTTCTACTAATAGTACAAGGTTTACGTTCTTCTACCTATGGTAGATGGGTACTAATAGTATAAGGTTTACGTTCTTCTACCAACGGTAGAAACTGTATGTTCTTCAACATGTAGTAGATGCTGTACGTTCTTCTATCAATGGTAGAAGCTGTTCATTCATCAGCCAGTGGTAGATGATGTACGTTCTCCTATAAGAGGTAGAAGCTGTAAGTTATTCTACCAGTTGAAAAATGGTGTAAGTTCTTCTATCAGCGGTAGATGCTGTACGTTCCTCTACCAGTGGTAAATGGTGTAAGTTCTTCTACCATTGGTAGATGCTGTACGTCCTTTTACCATAGGTATATACTATACGTTCTTCTACCAACGGTGGATGCTGTACATTCTTCTACCAGTTTTAGATGCTGTACGTTCTTCTACCCATGGTAAATGGTTTAAGTTCTACCAATGGTAGATTCTGTACGTTTTTCTACCAATGGTGTATGCCATACGCTCTTCTACCAGTGGTAGATGTTCTAGGTTCTTCTGCCAGTGATATATGCCATGTGTCTAATTACTACTGGTAGATGTTGTACGTTCTTCTACCAGTGGTATGTGATTTACCTTCTACTTGTGTTCGATGATGTACGTTTGTCTACCAGTGGTAGATGCTGTACGTTTTTCTACCAATGGTAGATGCTGTACGTTCTTCTACTTGTAGAAGATGCTGTACGTTCCTCTACCAATGCTAAATACTGTTCATTCATCTACCAATGGTGCATGATGTACGTTCTAATAGTGATAGAAGCTGTACGTTTTTCTACCACTTGAAAAATGGTGTACGTTCTACCATTGGTAGATGCTGTACGGTCTTCTACCACTGGTAAATGGAGTAAGTTCTTCTACTAGTGGTGGATGCTGAACGTTCTTCTACCAGAGGTATATACTATGCATTCTTTTACCAACGGTAGCTGCTGTACATTCTTCGATCAGTTTTAGATGCTTTACGTTCTTCTACCAGTAGTAAATGCGGAGCGTTCTTCTACCAGCGGCAAATGGTGAAGTTCTACCAGTGGTAGATGCTGTACGCTCTTCTATCAACGGTATATGCTATACGTTCTTCTACCAGTGGTAGATGCTGTACGTTCTTCTACCAGTGATAGATGCTATTCGTTCTTCTACCACTAGTAGATGCTGTACGTTCTTTTAACATTGGTACATGCTGTACGTTCTTCTACAAATGGTATGTGATTTACGATCTTTTACTTGTGGTGGATGACGTACGTTCTTCTACCAGTGGTAGATGCTGTAAGTTCTTCTACCAATGGTATGTGATTTACCTTCTACTTGTGGTAGATGGTGTACGTTCTTCTACCAGTGGTGGATGCTTTACCTTCTATGAATGTTAGATGCTTTACATTTTTCTACCCATGGTAGATGCTGTACGTTCTTCTACCAATGGTAGAAGTTGTACGTTCTCCTACCTGCAGTAGATCCTGTACGTTCTTCGAACAATGGTAGATACTGTTCATTCATCTACTAGTGGTGAATGATGTACATTCTTCTATTTGTGGTAAAAGCTGTATGTTTTTCTACCAGTTGAAAAATGGTGTAAATTCTTCTGCCAGTGGTTGAAACTGTACATTCATCTACTAGTAAATGGTGTGTGTTCTTCTACCAGTGGTCGGTGCTGTAATTTCTTCCATCAGTGTTAAATGGTGTAAGTTCTTCTACCTGTGGGAAATGCTCTACGTTCTTCTACCAAAGGTACATACTATACGTTCTTTAACCAACGATAAATGCTGTGCATTCTTCTATCAGTTTTAGATGCTGTGCGTTATTATACCGGTGGTAAATGCTGTACGTTCTTCCAACAGTGGTAAATGGTGCAAGTTTTTCTACCAGTGGTAGATGCTGTACGTTCTTCTACAATGGTATATGCAATACGTTCTTCTACCAGTGGTAGATGCTGTACATTCTTCTACCAGTGATAGATGCTATGGGTTCTTCTACCACTGGTAGATGCTGTACAATCTTCTACCAGTGGTAGAAGCTGTACGTTCTTTTCCGAATGGCAGATGCTGTACGTTCTTCCAGTCGTACATGCAGTATATTCCTCTACCAATGGTAGATGATGTACGTTCTTCCACCAATGGTAGATGCTGTACGTTCTATAATTGGTGAGAGATGAATGTTCTACCAATCGTAGATGCCATGCGTTCTTCTACCAGTGATAGATGCTGAACGTTCTTCTAATAAGCATACATGGTTTACATTCTTCTACCAGAGGTAGAAGCTCCACGTTCTTCTACCAATGGTATGTGATTTATGTTCTACTTGTGGTAGATGATTATGCTCTACAAGTGGTCGGTGCTGTCCGTTTTTCTACCAGTAGTAGATGCTCTACGTTCTTTTACCAGTGGTAAATCGTGTAAGTTCTTCTACCAGTCTTAGATGCCGTACGTTCTTGTACCAATAGTATATGCTAAACGTTCCTCTAACAGTGATAGATGCTATACGTTCTTTTAAATGTGGTAGATAATAAACGTTCTTCCACCAATCATAGATGCTGTATGTTCTATCAGTGGTAAATTTTGTGCGTTATTCTACCAGTGGTAGATCCTGTACGTTCTCCTACCAATAGTAGATGCTGTAAGTTCTACATATGGCAGATGCTGTACGTTCTTCTACCAATGGTTGATACTGTACGTTCTTCTACCGACAGTAGATGCTGTACATTGTATTTAGCTAATGATAGATGCTGTAAGTTCTTCTACCAGTAGTACACGCTGTACGTTCTTCTACCAATAGTAGATGCTGTAAGTTCTACATATGGCAGATGCTGTACGTTCTTCTACCAATGGTTGATACCGTACGTTCTTCTACCAACAGTAGATGCTGTACATTCTTTTAGCCAATGGTAGATGCTGTAAGTTCTTTTACCAGTGGTACACGCTGTACGTTCTTCTACCAATGGTAGATTCTGTACCTTCTTCTAACACTGTCAGATGCTATCCCTTCTACAAATGGTATATTCTGTCCCTTCTTCTGCCAGTGGTAAATTCTGTTCGTTCTTATAATACTGGTAGATGCTGCACGTTTTCTACCAGTGGTACATGCAGCACGTTCTTGTACCGGATGTATATGCTGTATGTTCCGCTACCAATGATAGATGCTGTACTTTCTTCTACCAGTGGTAGATGCTGTACGTTCTTCTTCCAGTGGTCGATGCGTTACGTTCTTTTACCAGTGGTAGATACTGTACGTTCTTCTACCAGTGGTGTATACCATGCGTTCTTCTACCAACGGTAGATGCTCTACATTCTTTTACCAGTTTTAGATGCTGTTCTTCCTTCTACCAGTGGTAAATGGTGTACGTTCTTCTATCAGAGGTAAATGGTGTAAGTTCTACCAGTTGCAGATGCTCTGCGTTTTTCTAACAATGGTATATGCTGTACGTTCTTCTACCAGTGGGAGATGCTGTACGTTCTTCTACCAGTGATACATGCTATGAGTTCTTCTACCAGTGATACATGTTATGCGTTCTTCTACCACTGGTAGATGTTGTACGTTCTTCTACCAATAGTAGATGCAGTACGTTCTTCTACCAGAGGTAGATGCTGAACGCTCTTCTACTAGTTGTACATGGTTTACGTTCTTCTACCAGTGGTAGATGATGTACCGTCTTCGACCAACAGTATGTGATTTACGTGTGGTAGATGATATACGTTTTTCTACCATTGGTAGATGCTGTATATTCTTTTTCCATTGGTAGATGCAGCACATTTTTCTACCAGTGGTATATGCTGTGCATTCTCCTACCAATGGTATACGCTGTTCGTCCATCTAACTGTAATAGATGCTGTACATTCTTCTACCAATTGTAGATGCTGCTCATTCATCTACGAGTGGTAGATGATGTACGTTCTTCTACCAGTGGTAGATGCTGTCCGTTCTTCTACCAGTGGTAAATGGTGTAAGTTCTTCTACCAGTGGAAGATGCTGTGCATTCTTCTACCAATGGTATATGCTATACGTTCTTCTACCAGTGATAGATGCTATGCGTTCTTCTATCAGTAGTAAATGCTGCACGTTCTTCTATCAATGGTAGATGCTATTCATTCATCTACCAGTGGTATATGGTGTACGTTCATCTATTAGTGGTAGAAGCTGTACGTTCTTCTACCTGTGGTAGATACTGTATGCTCTTCTCCAAAAGATAGATGCTGTGCGTCATTCTACCGGCGGTGAATGGTGCAAGTTCTCGTACCAGTGGTAGATACTGTAAGTTCTTCTACCAGTGGCAAATGGTGTAAGTTCTTGTAACAGTGTTAGATGCTGTGCGTTCTTCTACCAATGGTATATGCTATATGTTCTTCTTCCAGTAGTAGATGGTGTACGTTCTTCTACCAGGGATAGATACTATGTGTTCTACTACCACTGACAGATGCTGTACGTTCTTCCACCAGTGGTAGATACTGTACGCTCTTCTCCAAAAGGTAGATGCTGTAAGTTCTACCGGTGGTAGATGCTTTACGTTCTTCTAGCAAAGGTAGATGCTGTGCGTTCTTTTATCAGTGGTATATTCTGTACATTCTTCTACCAGTGGTAGATGCTGTACGTTCTTCTACCGGTGGTAAATAATGTAAGTTCT
>JAUUEG010647534.1:0-13519 GCA_032361445.1 Panulirus gracilis
AGCGAGGTAGCGTTAAGAACAGAGGACTGGGCCTTTGTGGGAATATCCTCACCTGGCCCCCTTCTCTGTTCCCTCTTCTGGAAAAAAAAAAAAAAAAAGCGGTTCCCAAAAGCAGCAATAATGTACAAGGCCCAGTCGTTATAATGATGAACTACATTAAAAACTAACAATTTAATTTACATATACTTGCCAAACTTAGTGAAACAATTGAATCAAAATATGTGTGCTAGAGGTTAGATGGCTCACAAAAAAGTGTGTTGTTGTGTGTGAATTTTGTATGAGAAAATGTTTTTTTCCTTTTCTGAGAAGACGTATTTTGCGAGATAGGAGTGCATGCAACATCATCTAAGAATTCAACTCTAAAATGTTCCAAATAGTAACCCTTACCATACCCTTGAAAAGTGTCCAAGCATAAAATTACCACCATAGTAATATCTGGATTGAAATTTCTCAATCAATCTGCATTTCAACTTGCATTTGGTTACCATGCAATGTTTTATATGCTAAATTCCATTTTACTCTCTTTCTAAATTCAACAAATGGCTGTCATTTGTCTTCTTGACACAACTTTAGTCGCAGACATGGGAAAAGGAAGCCGCAAAATATGATAATGGTGCCTTCAGTGAAGGATGAATATTACTGAGCGAGAACTAACACAGGTTCTAAAAGGCAGCCTGAATTCCAGTGACAAAATCAATTTGATATGAATAACATCCTTTGAAGGTTTCGTGACCCCAACATTATCATGCTTTAAAGGTGTAACAGTCATCAACAGAACAATTCTGCCGCTCATTAAACGATCCATCGTTTATTTGATCTATTTGACGAAATAATCACATATAATAATGTAAAACATTATCAATGACGATACAACAATCACATAACACATCTCTTTACTGGGATGAGAGTTTGAAAACTGAAAATATACGGACATGGCACCGATGGACGAAACCGTTCCATAGAAAATGGTAGCTATTTGCCCGGTCACGGACAACTAATTACATTGGTTATTCGTCCGACACTCGGGCTAAACGGGCGAACTTCATTAAGTCATGAAATGAGATTATCTGGGTGATAGACATAGCTGCGGTCTGCACAGTACGGACGTGTCGCATGTTGGGATATTCATGTCTTTTACAGGAGTCGAAGCTCTACACTTAAAAAGTGACCATGATGTTAATTTCAGAGCTGTACTCTCGATGGGAGCATTGATTTGCAGTCACCCCCCAACCCCCTCACTCCCACGTCGTCATTGGCAGGACTCAAGCAATGCTTAAAATTAGACAACTATGCATCACAGAAAACAATGTTAAATTCTGACTGTCATGGAAAGTTATGTAGAGTACTCATACGTTAGGTTACGTCTGCTTAAGTTAGATTAAGTTAGGTTAACTGTTTCCTTTGGTTAAGTTACGGTAAAAATCACAGAAATCAGAACTACCTCACTTCCCTATCAGTCCGTATGCACCTTAATGTTCAACGTTAAAGTCGAATCATACTTTATATATATATAAAAAAAAAAAAGTCATGGTAAGGGGAACCGGAATGGAAAATTGAAACTGCAGCAATTCCTTAGTCCTTAATAATTTGCATGAATAATTTTTGGAATTTAAAAATTTTTTGCTCTTAATTTCACGTAACTACATTCTGATATTATTCATACACATATTGTCAAATTTTTATATTTTCAAATGATGTCATCTGTTCTTGCAATCCAATAAATGTATTTCCATCCAGTTCGGTCAATCAGCTTGACCGTAGGACGAATAACCAAACACTAAAATTGGTAGATGTCTGTAACCGGACAAATAAGCATTGCCTAAACGAGGTACTTGCCTCACTCGGGAATATATATCTTCTTTATTTTCCTTTCCATACACATGACTGCTGGATTCGTTGATCAACCAATAATAAAAACTGAAAATTCAAACACAAACATAATTTCTACATTGTCAAAAGATCATTTTCACTTGTACGAAGTTCATAGTAGTCACAAGAGAGCTCATATTAGTCGCTAATATTACGTCCTAGCCAAACTGCTCGGTCAAAACAGTCAGATCAATCAACCATACCTAACGCCTCACCCACACCGCCTAGCATACCTCAATGTAACTAAGGAGCTGGCGTAAGGCAAAATAATGTCCAAAATATACTACTGTAGTAGGAAAAAATAAAAGATTGACTCGGCAAAATAACACTTTACAGAAGAGTGCTGTTTTTCCTTTCGATTTACAGGCTGCAGTATCCATTTAACATATATAAGCTATCATTACAAAGTTCCTCTCTTCATAAAGTTCCCTAACTTAATGAAGTGAAGGTCAAAAACCTGTCATCCTTGAGAAAAAGGCTTCAATAGGAGTCTGCCGCAATGTAAACCAATGACGTCACAGTCTCGGACGCTGTGGGCAAAACAGAGACTGGCACGAAGGCCGATTGTTTTTCTATCGTTTGAAAGTCTTAGCTACTGCATGTTCTTAACTAACTCTGAAAGGACCTTGCAAGAAATAGGCTTAATAAACCTGGTTACACGTGACAGATATATTTCCTAAAATAAAACCACAACGAAGTACAAAACGCTAAATAAAAAGTAAAAAAAAAAAATCCGATCGATTAGGCCACGATGAACAATGTGCACTATAGAACAACCACAGATAGTGCCATATTGCAAAGACCTTTTTGTCTTGACACAGGGTACCCTATGGCAATATAAAAGCCGCAATCTGTGCACAAAATCGAAATACATCAGTCACACTTAGGGGAATGCACTGCCAACACGGTGACAGCTGTGAACAAGCAGAAAAAAAGCAAGCGTCCTTGCAATCCCACCACAAGACGAATCTGATATTGATCAGTGTCGACTATCATTTTGATAACGGATAAATAAAGTTTTTTGAGGTTCTGCTGATATCGCCGTATTTTTCTGACAATGGCCATGAGTATGCTTTGCGTCTTATCATTACCGTTATCATAAATACCCCAGGACCAGTTTCTACGAAAGAATCCTAGTTCCTTTCCAAAGGTTCCCACACACTAAGGCTGCGCTATTTCCAGCAGCGAGGAATCCTTTGACGAGACTCTACCCTCACTGTGACTTTTCACTCGGGGTGTAGCCTCATGCAAGAGGAGTGAAGTAGCACCTATGCTCAGCGTAATACCAAAATACGGCGGCCTACCCGTAAATCATTTTTTTTCATATACCCGATCATCTACATGTGATATTCTGACAAGGCTCATCAGAGAATTGAAAATAAACAAGGATCTTTTTTAACATTAACATGTGCATTTGCAACTGTGAAGCCTTGTTTGTTCTGTAATCCTACAACTTCAGTAACTGAATACATCTTAGTATGGTTCACTTATCAATAGCACTAAATATAGCACACTTCCATTACACGTTATCAAAAGGTAAGTGAACAGCGTTAATGTTAACAATAAGTTTTCTAAGTTGCAACAAGATTTCACATTGAAAATATTCTCTTCAGTCCAAATAAAGTACCAACACAGTAGTAATCAGCAGCAATCAATTGATGCTTTAGGTAGGGCCACAGTATCTCATTGTCATAATGTGTATTTTCTCGTCATTATTCAACATGCTTTTCATGTTTTTTTCTCTTTATGCAAAATATAACCTCCTTTTCAAACGTATGTAAAGTCCAACGGAATCGAATAGCCAAGCCAGAGCAAACCTTGCATCAGTTTGTGCAACTTATTAAAACATAACTATTGATCATTCTCATGTGCAACGTATCACATCACAACTATTGACCATTCTTTACACAAAATAGGTAAAAAGAAACAGCATGATGAAACAAGCTTGTTTTAGAGAATGTTTAGAATGAAATGCATTGTTCCCGAGTGAAATTTGCTTTTTACACGCAGGTTACCAAACTCGTGACGGTTTCAAGACGCCTGCTAGTCGAACCTGGTCACTTCAGGTCAAGAAAATATACAAAGAACAATTAACACTGAAATGTTCCACTGTGATAAATGTCCTCCAGTCAAACAAGTGCTAAGTAAATATCAGCTGGTTGTGAAAGGTCAAAGCTACTAACGTCAGCATATACGACGTGAAACAAAAAAATCACATAACTTCAAAGTCCCTACTCCATCATACCGTACGAAAAATATAGTGCGGATTTTAATTAGCTTCAAACCTATGCAAATTTCAATATACCTAACTTTCTATTCCAAAAGTTTTCCCTCTAACAGCAGCTTGGCTGACGTTCTATAGACGAGCGACGACTGCTCACAGCCAATCAACTTAACCAGCAAAGGGGAGAAAACACTGTACACCTTACCAACATGTTCCTGTTCATATATTCCTTATAACCTCAAATTAACAAACTATGAAAAGATAATGAGCTGGCAAGACGAATATATCAAAATAAACAACCGTGCACCTTCATATTAAAATGAATTAATTAAGTTCACTTACCTTGGGCGAATCCGGGTGTCTCACCAAAGACCGTCGTTGTCAGAAAACTTCACAAATCACCATAGTAAACATTCCATACACCTCAATTTATCTTTTACAGTAAATATGTAATGCAACGAGACAAAAACTAACGCAGGAATATCACTGACTGTCTTGCAATGGATTTAACTGCGTGTGAACATATGAAAGCCTTTTTCTTTTTATCCTACTATTAAGCTGATAGTGGGGAGGGTTGTGAAGATCAGGAAAACAATTGGGTTGATTAACGTATAAATGATAAAACATTTAGATATCAACAGAATTCAAGAATTCCTCACAATGACATCCAGCAGCCGGGCATATATAGACCATGACAAATCGCATATTATTCAAAACATCAAATATATGGTAAATGTCGGTTGCATGGGAGAGCTAGGGGTGCCTTTGTTAAGTTCTGTTGACTTGCAAAGTGTTTCACCTGGATTTATATCAACACGTTTTCCCTGATCTTCAAAGCCCTCACTACTTAATCATTCTTGCTGGATAAGAAAAAATAATCGTAAAAAGTGTCGAAAAGGGCGACTAATGTGACAACAATGAGCATGTATCATTCTGGTCTACACTTCTCTCGGCTGAAAATGACAGAAGATACATGGTGGAATTTTCAGTGGTTGTCTCCAAATTTTCCGAGTTTTAAAGCTTCAAATACACACCTCTATCGTTTTCCTGGTAACCTACGCACCACTGCTCTTCTGAAGCCTTTACCTGTCTCTGCCAGAGGTGTCCGTGTTTAATGGCACACGTGATAGTGGTTACATCAACCTTCCCTATCTGGACGGACAATAATTACATAACAACTGGATAATTACATCACAACTCGCTAATGTTACTTCAGCTTTCCGATGAATATCCCAATCTAGCGAGTTAAAATATTTTGAAAAAAAATGGGAGTGGTTATTTTGCCGACTTTTTTATGCTATATCAATTTCCCTGGAATACGATGAGGTAAACAAGCATTACAGTGTGGTAGGTTAAAAGCTAAGGCCGGGGCCGTACATTTGTTGGTGGTTAACGCAAGGTTGATTAGTTTGACTTTAATTAAACTCAACACTGCCAAGAATTTATGATGTCGACAGGTATAACACTTCCGCAACCCCAGTAGACCTACCGCACTTAAGTCACTTGCTCACCAAAAATTATTTTTATATATATCTCGATATCTGCATGGACTTTTCGGATCACCATTAGATTTACTCCCAACTTTCTCTTAGGATAATTAGGTTTGCTTTGTAACCTAACCTGTTCTATGCTTTGTAACCTAACCTAAGCTAGCCTACTACTCTTTGTAACCTAACCTTAACTATCCTACCATATTCCTACTGTGATTAGATTTGCTTTGTAACCTAACCTAAATTAGCCTAATGGATTTTCAAGTTCGGATTAAAGTTTTCAGGTGATGCAACTTTGTAGTAACGAAAAAGTTGAAAAATTCTAAAGAAAGAAAAGTACAAATGAAAATTTACTAAGCGACAAAATTACATCTGATCCATTAGTAATAACTAGTTATTGCATTGTTTAGTGTAAAAATGCAAAAGCCAGTGATATTCTCAAGTTAGACTAATTGTGCCCTTAAACCTCATACATACCTTTTTCTGTAGTTCAAAGCACTTCAGTCCTAAGACTATAATCAAATCAGCAGCACTTCAGAAAAACAGTTTTCACGGATGTAACCATAGTTTTCTGAGGCGTACATATCACTTTTAGCCACTGCCTGTCAAAGAAGTCCCATAATTCGGTCATGTTTCTCTCCGGTGTAGTGGTTACTTTACACTACATTTCTGCCTCCTCTTAGTAATAACTATAACATATTTACTAGTATTCACATCACTTACATCACAATACGTCAACCGTTAGACAAGTCGCCTCACAACAAGCAAGGGAACAAGAAAACAGGGTTGCCAGATTCTTCTGACGAAAAGTAGCGTAAACACACTACTAAAGTAGCGGATTTCAGCATTATACCCTGATCACTGATTTGATACCTGGGTCGACACACATCTTAACTGGTATTGGTGGACACAAACAGGTGAAGGGTGTGAGTGGAGTAAGGAGTTACTTCGGTTACTGGACAACAGTGGCAGGCCGCCGCGGGAACATTTTTCGGACGAAGGTTAGCGACCGGGCACCAGTCAGGCTGCTGTAATAGTCTAGCATACATACTTTTTATTGACATCTATTGTTCTACTTATAGTTAGGCAGATCAGAGAACTGCATTGATTAGGATAAACCTAAAATATTTCTTGACATTCTATTTCAGTCGTAATTGCTGCTGGTTAAGACTCAATTGAAACTTTGACAATTGATATAACACTGGTCATCCACCTGCTCTGTAAACGTCGTACCTTACCTGTTTATAGTCTTTGACCTCTTCACAACACCTGTCAAGTCTATTACATAATTCTACTAAAGTCGAAAATAAAACAGCCAGTCGTCTCCAATAGTGTAGTTTATTTTCCAAGCTAAATCTGAGTCCACATGATAGTTTACGTGCCATTTATAAAACACACACGAGAGAGAGAGAGAGAGAGAGAGAGAGAGCAAATAACGCTGGGTATCAGCACCGCCATCTTTCAATGAATTTTCAATTCTATATTGAAATGTTTTCATAATGACACCACACTGGAGTAAGAAGGTGTGAAATAAGCAATCAAAATTCTTTAAATAATGGGGACTAAGTTGCATGTCGGCAGACTTTGGCACGCACCGCTCTAGTTTCTCGCCATTTCTTCATTTTCAAATATTTCAAATATTTACTCAGCCAGAAATCAAACGAAATGAGAGGTGGCATAGCATTTTAGGAATATTATTTGATTGATCTTGTATCTTCCGAAATACAGCAACCAGTGCAAAACTTATCTTGAAGCATGAATTTGAAATCATTAAACTGACGATCTAAAAATGCACGTAATGCGCTGGTGCCAGATATATAAGCCCTTCGAATTCCTAACGTCGAATTTGCCTCTTTTTTTCTTTGATTCATATAAAATAAAGCTAGACACAAATGACAGAGAAAAACTTAGGTAAACTGGCAAATAAGAATTATCTAACGAGGAATGAACCCTGGCAGTTAACCAATATTTACATACGAGTCCATACAGTTTGCCTGGCATTTGCATTATAGACAAAACACATAACCATGTTCATTGAACACCGACAACCTGCATTTACTTCACACGTCACTCATCGTTATATAAAACTTTATAATCAACTTTCATTTTCTCTAATAACGGTAAACTTTTTAAGCTAATTTTTACCTCTAGCTTCGGAAGTCATTCCATATTTAAAATGACTGCTTATAATACAAGCACTTTACAAATATGAATATATATGTAAAGAATAGCTATAGATTTACCATGATCGTCAGTGTTGCATTAACCAATGAGCACCCTTAATTCAAAAATTTCTTAGCTCCAGCTATCAGATCTGAGAGAACAGGGTATAGGTAGACCGATACAGATAAGTACTACTACTTATACTTACCAGTCTCCGTTCATATGTCTGGTTTCCTCTTGCTGTTGCAGCTTCTCCAGTGGTACTTCCCTTGATGTGTTTTCATTATAGTCTTGTTTGTTTTTCCATTGCTTTTTTACTTGCTTTGTTTGCTTCATTTTGCTTGCTTGTCTTCTTTTTGAGTTTACAAACAATATACATCTTTATAGTTTTAAGTAAGATATTTTTACTTTTAATTGAATTGTTTTCTTGAGTTTATACTGCCATTTTTTCTTACTGTTTTACCTAATGGACTTTATTTTCCCTTTTAACTTGACTGAATTCCGTTTGGGTTTACGTAGTCTTCCTTCAAGTTTCAATAAAGATTTTTTCCTTTCAACTTAATGTTTTCTTTCTTCTTTCAACTAGGGAAATATGTTCTTGTATCTTACTTTGTTTACAGATTTGCATCATACAATAGGTTATTTTCCTCTTCTGTATCCCCTTCCTCTTTTCTATAGATTGATGAGTCATAGCTTATGTCCTTTGTTCATTCAAATGGTGAACAGCATGTTTTATTTGGTACAAGGCTTGTTTTTATTCTTAATATTGATGTTGAGTTCTAATCCCATCTTGTCCCTTAACTTAGTTTTAACTGATGTAATTCGTGAAAACACCAGCTCAGCTAGACCATCACTTATTGGCAGGCTGTGTTTTAGTGCAAATTGTGCAAGGTATTTCAGTATAATTTCTCCACCTTCATTTTGTAGTTATTGCTTTTGTCCAAAACAGTGATCAAATTTTTTGTGCATCCCCTGCAAATATGTTATTCAAGTCTATTTATTTTAGACTGATCAGCTGCATCAAGTGGTAGCTCTGAGAATGGAGGTTGTATGTGACTTAGGCAAGCAGTTTGGTGATAAGTTCCTAACCTTTTTCAATGTATCAAAATGTTCTGGTATACAAGTAACAAATCCCTTACATGTTCTGATTAGAAATTTGTGGCATCTAGACTTAATGTTAAACAAGTCTTCCACTGAAACTAAACTAGCTTTTTTCTTGTGGGTCATAAGCCTAGTATAGTCTTCAAGAGGCAAAAAGGCAAAACAAATAAGTACAGATCTATCACAACACGTGGCAGACCTCATTCGATAGATTTAATTACCAAGAATAGTGTCGAGTCTTCAAGCCATGTTTTAAAGTTATCATGTGACGTGGTTCATGGTCTTCCCCGCCTACATGAGCAGGGATGAAGGTTCAAAAGCTCAGCTCCAGTGGCACCAATTAATTCCCCAGCGTTTGCTGAAGAGCTAACTGTTCTGGTGGCCGACCCAGATGATGGTTGCCATACTGGAGAGTCAACACATCAGTCTACTAAATATGAAGAAGTGTAAATCAAACACAAATTAACCATTTAACTATTGTATTTACGGTACAAAATGTATCAGTAGAATTTACATCCTCAACTCCTAAGACAAAGAGTTCAGCAGGTGTTACAATGTACATGGGTCATAATGCTCTGGAATAATAGTGGATCATAAATACGTGAGTAAAACGCATTCCAGCGTTACTGTGATGATCAGCAACAACAATGCCAGCCGTATATGTGGTATTTCAATATTGACATTGCCATTACAAGCATGTCCATGAATTCATCCAGGGTAATCATCTTTCCTGATATCAACGGTCGAGTAAGAATAATAACATGCAGGAACTTTCGGTACGTCACTGTTTTACTTCAGTTTGTAAACAACGAGCGAGGGACACCCCCTTGTTACCTTGACCTTTGGTGAATCTCGACTTTCCGAAGAAGTATCAAGTGGCTGTGCGAGATGCTTAGACTATGATCCGTATAGAAGAGACGAAGGTCATGGGATAGCTACATATGTCTACTGCAGCGTACCCCATACAGCAATAACTTTAAACTCAACTTAAATGGTAAACTTTATAGCCATATCTCTTGTGAACGGTGGTAGTGGAACTCGTGTAGATAATACGACAGGAAACATTTCAGCCATAGGCTTATCTTTGTTATCTCCAGGTGTACTAAACGATAACACTAACAGCACATACGACCACTCCCTGCAAAGTGATTTTTTTCCCCAGTTCTCTTTCTTAATCATGTGGCATTTGCACCAAATCGTCTTCATACAAATGTAATAATAAAAAAAAGGATTGTGTGTCTTATGCCAAGTATGGCGCCCTGGATATATCATGACATAATGCTGACAAAAAAAGGCTCCTATCTTTTCGCAGTCCCTTCTTGCACCAGCAGTAGTGGATGCTGTGTACACTAGGCCACAGTTACCGACATGTCGACAGAATATCCAGTTCATCTTTTATTTAACTATTCTAAACGCTAAAAAAAAATTCCTTAGATTTGTACTTAGCAAAGTTAGAGGAGCATTAACTATTGTAACTCATACAGGGACTTTGTATAGTCGCAAAACAAAAAGGGCTTAATGACAATCTTCACAGGTCTGGCTCAAGGATTATACCACCGTCAACAGGACGCTTGGTCTTAAGGCTTAGTGTTATTCTGCCGAAGGAAAATGGTTACCAATAGTCCGATATAACAAAGTTAATAATTATTCCTGTGCTGACATGAAGGAAAATGGGAAAAAAAATCTCTTTACATCAGAGAAAACAGAACTAAACTCTACAAGGAAAATGTTTGACAAAGCTTCCTCTTTATGTCAAAGGGGAAACACAGAACCAAACATTACTCTCCTCAAGTTAAAACAATGTGCAAGATAGTGTCACCGTAATCATAACACTGATCGGTGGCTTACAGGATTTATATCAATCATTAACTCATCGTAATCAATGAAAGAGGATATGTGATAATTGTATAACTTTAGGGAAGATGGACAAGATTTTTACGTGCAGAGAAAACGGTACATGATGGAGATAGCTTATGGCCTTGGATTAGTGCTACTGAATGAGACAGTGAAGGGTGAGCACTGTTGGTGAGGCGGTGAAGGTTGAGCACAGTGCTGGATGAGGTTGTGAAGGGCGAGTACTACTGGGATTAGGCAGTGAAGGGTGAGCACTGCTAGGCAAGGTTGTGAAAGGTGATTACTACTGGCTGAAGTCGTGAAGGGTAAGCACTGCCAGGTGAGTTAGTGACTGGTGAGCACTGCTGTGCTGGTTAATGAAGTGTGAGAAGTAGTAGGTTGAAGCAGGGAAGAGTGACCACTGCTGGGTGAAGCAGAGAAGAGTGACCATTGCTGGGTGAGGCAGTGAAGAGTGACCACTGCTGGGTCAAGCAGGGAAGAGTGACCAATGATGGGTGAGGTAGAATGACCACTGATGGGTGAAGCAGTAAAGAGTGACCGCTGATGGGTGAGGTAGAATGACCACTGATGGGTGAAGCAGTAAAGAGTGACCACTGATGGGTGAGGTAGAATGACCACTGATGGGTGAAGCAGTAAAGAGTGACCACTGATGGGTGAGGTAGAGTGACCACTGATGGATGAAGCAGTAAAGAGTGACCACTGATGGGTTGGGCAGTGATGGGTGAGTACTAGTGGGTGGGGCAGAGAAAATTAACATTGTTGGGTGAAGGAGTGAATTGACCAGTGCTAGGTGAGGCAGTGAAAGGTCTGCATTGTTGGGTGAATGAAGAGTCAGCACTACTGGGTGACGCAGTGAAGTGTCAGCAGTACTGAGTGAGGCAGTAAAGGCTCACTATTACTGGGTCAGCACACATTGTGGCCAGCTGTGTCCGGCTGGGGACCTTGAGTTGCAACCTTTACCTGTAAAGGGAAAATGCTCACGATGTGACAACACACATTTTGATACACACACACAGATGGCGCACTACAGATAGGACGTTCCCAACAGCTCGAAAACTTTGATTGATATACACTGTGCATAAAGGTAACATTTGGAAGTCATCACCGTACAAAGAAGCATCTATATGCACCAGATATCTACGTTGAATCAAGAAATTGTGACCCCCCGGGGAATCATCTATCAACACACAAGGTAAACTGTCTCTTCCTGCCCCAGCTTAGCTTTAACATGCACATACAAACATTTTCTTCGCAGAAACATTACAAATGGCTTAAACCCTAAGCTCAAATTTAAAACAATTGGTCAGGAAGAAGGTAGAATAGGAGCTGATGAATATCTCAAGCAAAAGAGAAGGAAAAGAAAATAGGGGAACAAGGAAATTAATTAAGAAAGTTTTTAGCGTACCTGACTTAACATGACAACTGGCTGTAGCCATAGTAGTGTCTAATGCTATCAAAGATATTACTAACAAACTTTAGCAACACAGCTGAAGCACACAAGAACAGTCTTTTGAGTAGATATGAGAATGACATGCTGGAACGCTATACTCCCAGAGATAACCTACGTATTTTTGGCACTGAAGAGGATGAAAATCAGTAGGAGACATTGGAAGCAAAGCTGATATGGGGAAGGAAAATGCCAGTGATGGTGATCTTTGATATGTAACTGAATAGGGTTAATCAAAATTTAACACTAAGATAGTTCTTGCGGTAAAAAGCTACTTGAAGTTTGTAGAAATATTAAAATATTCATTTTCAATGGGAAAACGGGTGATAATTGTGGGGTCGGAAAAGTCACTTCTACTCATAATCCCACTGTAGATTGTGTCATTGGTTCACCAGTGTTAATGCAACACTTTGTAGAATTTCAAATCCTATATATTGATCCATGATAGTCTGATGTTCATATTGGTCTGCTCACATAATTGAAACTTAATGGTATTGCAACAAACGTGAGTACAACAAACGATCAGGTGAAGGGGGGGGGGGGGATGTGTGGAAGCCTGGTAAAATAAAGAGTGGAGAAAAGGAGCGAATATGAGGGAAATGTTGGTTTGTATAGTGAATAAGTTGGTTTTACAGATGGATAAGTTCTCTGTTGATGAGATAAGCAAGAAACTGATACTAATCCCAACTGAAGCTGCACCAAAAGTTTCCCCTTAATCTAAGAAGATACACAGTTTCTTAAAAAGAGTAACATTGTCAGTTTGAAAAGGTATGATGATAAAAAGAGTTGGAAGAGCAGAAAAGAATACCACAAAGCTAAACATGAGCATAACCTGCATAAAAATAATGATAAGTACAACAAAATGAATAGTAAAACTAGAAAATATAAAAGGGCACTAAATAGACATAAATGGAGAAATCCAAATTATTTAGGAAATTAAAAGAAAATAACATGAAATTAAGCAAGAACTTTGTTAAGAAATGTGAAATACTTTAATAGTATAAAAGAAGAGGATGAATGGCACATGATAAATGAGGAAACTGTGAATGCGGACAACACACAGAAGTTTACAAAGCTCTACGAAAGAATGGAAAGTTCAAAAGATAAGGCACCATTGGTATAGAACTCCCTCCCGTAAAATACAAATGCGTCATCTTCACATAACCAGGGTCAGGGTGCTGACTGATGGATAAGACAGATATATGGAGAGCAAAATCACCATTTCCCGCGAGCAGTGAGATACATGAATATAGCAGAGAGGAAAGTGAGAAAACTGGAACAAAGATAGGAAAGAGATAAAAGATGAGAGAGAGAGAGAGAGAGAGAGAGAGAGAGAGAGAGAGAGAGAGAGAGAGAGAGAGAGAGAGAGAG
>JAUUEG010647645.1:0-13515 GCA_032361445.1 Panulirus gracilis
GTTGGCAATGGGTATGGATTACATAGAAACACACTTGGCAACATACCTGCAACAAAACAACCTGCTGTGATGATAAGGATAGATGCGAACAGCATGATGGAAGGGAATGGTCGACGAAGGATGACCACAGCCAGGATCAGATTTACTAGAGGTGTGCATCTTTTAACAGCTCCATACATTGGAATGTTCATGCCTGCAGATAATATATTTGCATAAAGAGCTAGCAAAAAAGAGTACCTATACAAATATAATGGCCTTCAATTTCAAATGTTAACATAATCTCAAGATACATAACGAGCTGGTCTTATTTCTCTATGGAATGGCTGTAGTGGAAGAAGACCACCTCCTTTCCAACTTATATTTTTGCTTGTGGCAGATTCACACAGAAAATAACTGTGTGGTCTTGTATACTTGGTAATCACCATGTAAAGAAAAGTATGTATGTACTTGGAATAATGCTTTATCATTATGATGCTTTAGGTATACAGGCTCACCTTTGTGATAAAGGTAAAATCATGCACTAAAATTGCTGGGATGGTCACAATTAGCTAGGGATTCATTCATTTCAACTCACAGGTACTGAAACATCTTAGGAAGAGTTAATTTGTATAAAAATAAGATTATGAAGTTTAGCAGGAGTAAAAACAGATTGGTGTGAGTGCAAGTATAAATGGAGAGAATCTGGAGGAAGTGGAGCATTTCAATTAATACCCGGGAGTGAACATGGCAGTGGATGGAACTCTCAGAGCCTAGGTGAAACCAGGTAGGTGAGGGGGCAAAAGTGAGACTTTGGTTATAAATGGAATACTAGAATTTGTATATATTTCCATTCTGTGTGTAATGTTGAGTGAAGACAATCGACAAATTTATATATGTTCCATACTTCAATACAGGGAGGAAATCTTATGGTTCACAGAACTAGAGTCTTTGGAATTCAAGGAACTGTTGTTTAAGCTAGAAGGCATGACTCTCTTTTTATGTATGTAATGATCTGTCAATATGAATAACTGATGCATCCTCAGTGCAACTCTGAATGTTACTTTCAAAATTATTAGTGTTTTTTTCTTATTGTGGCAGTTCTAGTCACAGACTTAAGTCCACAGTGAAAATAGGCCTTAATTGAAATATGAAAAGGGGTTAGAGGGAAAAAAAAAGAGAAATATCATAAGAATTTTGAAGGAATTGAAGAATCTGCCTTTTAAAAACAGGGCAGTTGAGGCTGTTAACAAGGATATAAGGAAGTAAAAAGTCCCAAAGTATAGGAAGTAAAACATCACAATGGCCTACTCTTGAGCTGCCTGCAGCTATACAGTAATATATGGCACAGTAGCTTGCTGAGTATTATATGGAATGGCTGAAGGATGGGGCAAACAAGCAATCACCTCTTGAAAGCAGAAACCCAATTAGTACCTTCATGAGAGAGAATGTGAACCATTGCTGTGTTGTACGGCAAGTGGGTCAAGTTTCGAGGTCAGACAGGAAGAGCTGACAAGTTGGATCACCCTGGACTCGACATGTTATTTTCAATGAATTAGTAGCAAGTGAAAGCCAATCTGTTGGGGCTGTAACCACATACACTGACCTTGAAGGGCCATGAGTGAAAGACCAGCATGAAAAGCATAACCCAGGGAAGGTGCCAGAAACATGCGAGCAGATCTCCATGTGTACATCGGAAGATTAATTTTGCCAAGACTGACCAGCAGCTCTAGGAAGAGAACAGTTACCAGCATCTGAAATCACAGAGATGAATATCAGTTACTTTAACTGAAAATAAAAAAGATCTAGCTAATATTGCATTTCTTTATGTACCTTCGAAATATGTCAAAGGGAATCTCATTCTCAATGTGTACCACACATGATGCATTTCTTATTTCAATTTCTATATACTCTAATGTACAACACACAGTTCTACAATCAAAATTTTTAAATGAGACAGAACGTCTACACCATATGCAATTACAATCTCATCCATTCTTATGAATCAATCCTTATATATGAAAGGCATGTGTAATACATAATTCTAACCCATTCATAGTCTCAAAAGCTCATCTTTCTCCGTTTATGTCAATGATACCTTAATTTTCCAAGAGTTGACACTCTTCATTAATGCCTAACATGAAGTCTTTCATCCTCATGTACTGATTACAGAAATTCTGGTAATCTGCTTCTATATCTTCTTTTCGTACTTTAGGATGTTACTCTTTGGACTGGGAGAAACAAGTTACCAACTAATGGAAAAATCCTATTTACCCCCTTTCTGGGGTATGCACCCATACTGCACTCCTATCTATCCTTTAGATATGCCACAGTATATCTAGCCTTCTACAGCACCAGTTCTTTTTGATCATCCAGCAATTGCATTGTCCCATGATCACCAGCAAATACAGCATGTTCAGTCATGTTTCATTCAATTGTTTCTGCTCATCGAAGTTTGACTGTTTGATTAAACAGCCATGATGACACCACTCATCCTTGATGCACACCCACCTTCATGAACCACTCACCTTCCCCTTCCCTCTCTACCCACACACACACACTTTACTCCCTCAGTATATCTCCTAACTGCTTCTCGTAACTTTCCTAGCCTAAGCCAGGTACCCATTTTATCGACCAACCCCTAGGGATAGATGAACAGCTGGGTTGACTGTGACCGACTGCCACAACCAGGATTCAAACCTATGCACTTGACCCTGAGCGGTCCATGAATGCGTCACAATCAGGGACAAAGCCTCCACAGCCTGACTGATCATGTACTTTGAAATACTTGTTAACTTTTCCCCTGTGCATCCCATGTTTTCAGTGATTAGGAGCAATGTATTAAAAAGTCTTGGGCTCCTTATGTTTAAAGAGCTCTTTTTATGCATACTGACCTTTGGATTTCAGAGGTAGTATTTCATAGTCTTCCATGCCTGTCATGCCAGTAGAAAGTTAATTCCAAGCGTAAGTTGGGGGCCAGGCCTTCTAGGATTTTCCAGGTATAAATGATAATATACCTCTCCTGACTATGTCCCAGGGAGTACAGTCTCGGTGATTTCAACTGTTTCCTTTACCTATGGTAAATATTAATATGAGCCACGAAAGATCTCTGAACACTTTTTGATTCTGCAATTTTGCCTGCAGAACACAGCAATATTCCATTTATGAAAGAATTAGCATCTTGAAAAGTTTCATTACAGATTTTTCTTCCTTTGTTTTGAAAGTCTACAGAATCCATTCCACCATCCTTCTGGAGGATTCAATAATTCTGTTGTGTTCTATTAAGGTTAGGTCATTAGGAGTTATTACTCCAAGGTCTTTCACATTATTTAACTGGTTTTTAAGAATGTCTGTGTTTGTCCAGTATTCTATATTGTTTTCTTCAGTTGTGTCCATGATCAAGGGAATGTGGTCTCTCATATGTTGAATTAAGAATGAGTCACTGATGCTTCATGGAGACCAAAGTAATCTGCTACTGTCCATGGTGGGTGATTCTGTGCATTTTCTAAGTACTCACCATACTCGTTGAATCCCTTGCCTTGTCACTACCCTACTAGTGCAACCCTTACTTAAGATTGGCTAATCCAGTAAATAATTTGTTTTTCCTAAACTACAAATGCTAAACTTCATTCTTAACAAAAAACAATAATGATTTTCAAAAGTTTTCTGCACCTAGTATTATACTGTAACTCAAAAAGAAAATTCTATAAGTAAATCAATGTAACTTGCATAAATAAGACTGGTGAATCCAGTAGGTAAAGTCATTTCCTGGAGCAAGAGCAGTGAAGTCTTAAAAGAATTATACATTTTGTGCAAATTTTCATTACTGAAAAAAAAAATTTGCACACTGGTGGAAGGCCAAAAGACCAATTGCAAAATAATAACTTGATGAAACATCTCCAAAAACATATTGTCAACCCACCTGACAAGCCATGATGAAGAAAGGATATGAGAATTCATATGAGTTGATGACAGCCTTATTAAGGAAGGCCATGGAAGCTGAGCACAACCCATAGAAGACAGCAGCTGCAAAGCCATGGCCTTCAGCACCCCTGGGGACATACAGATTATTAGTCGATATTTAGCAATTTGTTTTATTATCCATGCTACTGGGTACCAAAAGATCAGGAAGATGAATGGACAGCAGCTGAGAGAGATGATACATAAGAGAGGAGAAGAATGAGGTGGCAGAGAGAAGAAAACCTAATAATAAAAAGAGAAAGGTGAGACAAAGGGAGGCACAGAAGCCTAGGAGGAGAGAGAAATGGGAAACAGAAACAGACAGGGAGAAGAAGCAAGCCAAGATAGAGGGAGACATATACAGGGGGACAGAATATACAGAACAGAAACAAAGGTGGGGATAAGAGGCAAAACACAAGAGAGAGGGGAAGCAACTGATGCAGGAAACAAGAGCGAAAGGAAAATAAGAGCGAGAAAGGCAAGGGATAAGCAGCATCAAAAGAACTGAAGGAAACAAGCATTGTATTGAAAGAGTATGAAAGACAGGGAAATGGTAATCAATCAAGAGAAGCAAGCAGAAACTGGTAAAATAAAAAAATTTAGCGAAGTCTTGAGCAACTACAATGCAACCTGAATTAAACATAAGCTACAAAAATGTCCATCATAGTGGAGGAAGGAGATTGAATATCCTGATTATAGCCTTCGTGTTTCAAAATCAGTTGAAATGTCAATAGTGAACAGTTATTTATAAGTTGCAATGACAGAATAACCAGAGGTGAAAGGATGTGAAGTACTGTTGTAGTATGAGTGGTGGATGGGTGGAACAGAATAAGTATTGAAACTACGATTGCCAGGAGTATACAAGTGTTTAATAAGCTACTTCATGGTAGGATAGTTTGTGAAATGGGACCCCTGAGATAATTACATACCCAAATTATCCTTAGATTCTATAAATCAAAGACATCTAGATTTTTTCATCATTCGCTGTTAAGTAAAGGCTACATGGTAAGTTTCACACACATCATCTGGGTGTTAGAAAAAATTATATCATTATCTCAATCCACATGTTTAAGGACTATATTGGAAGAACAGATGTTTTGTCAAAAAAATTTACTGCTTTATATACGCATGTACAAACAAAATTCATTCAAGCCAAAACTGTCAAAAAATATATCTAACACAAATACACAGAGTTCCTGCATGAGAAGTTGGTAATACCAATTGTTTTGTTATGAGTTTACATGAGCACAGTTTGTAAATAGATTACCACGTGGCAACAGCAAAATGGTGCATTCAAACATCAAGGACATAGAGGATTATTTATGCAACATGCTTCTGTGGTATAGTTACAGGCCAATGTGCAAGACAAAAACAATCCATATCAACATGCACGACAAATGGAATGTTGACAAGGACAGGATTGGATGTTATGTAAAAAAAATAAAGCCACATTTCCAAAAACATATAGCACCCATATTCACCCAACGAGACACTATGGATGGCACCCACAAAGGTCTAGGTTAACATCATAATTCAGTTTCTAATAATGCGTTAGTCATGGCACTTGTCAACATCAGAAAGTATTCTTATTATAAAGATATCTGGATACATTCAATAATATGGTATGTTTTCTTACATCAACAAAGGATTCAAGCTTGATAAAATCAATATCTGCAGCAACACAAAGACTCAGCAGCACCCAAATCATTCCTGAAGTTCATACTAAATCATAAACATGTTAACAAGGGTTTTTAAAAATTCCAGTGCTTGATAAAAGTATGTGGCAATACAAACAGCTGACAGCAAACAGTACTCCTACATCTACAAATGTACTCACATTAGTGCCATGATGGTATCTATGCTCTCAGTACTGAATTAAAGGCCTGGAAAAGATTAAACCTTAATGTAGTAGCAATTTGTGTTGAGGTACAGTTCACATAACTCCCCTTAAAGTCTGACACTATGGGTCAAGTCACAAGTGGTAATATCAGGCATTATGTTGCAAGTTTCTTGCTGTACTTGAAGCTCTTTACTGCCCATTCTGTTTATCCCACAAAAGCCAAGCAGATGAAATCAGAATATCTAAACTTCACAGACAATCTACCATTGTTATAATAAAACACATTCATTATTTCCTTTAAAAATCCCTGGGAGTGAATCAATCTCAACAAAGTCACTCAAGGAATTTTCAGCAGAAAGGGAACTATCTCAAATGAATTACTAATTTCCAATTACACCACTTCCTTGGTCATCACTTTATACCATCATCCATATCACACACATTCCAAACACTGAGCAAATTACTAGAGTTTCTACAGTCTGTGACTTGGTTGTAAAGAACCATGACTCAATACTTTTATCTTAGTCTTGATGCACTTTGTATTCCACCTACATTGTGAGCACAAGAAGGAACATATTCAATGTATGTACAAAACAAAAATACCTTATTAACCTTAAGCTACATCTTCAGTGAGCAGGGACTTTAGACTTAAATATAGTCTGTGTATCTTACATCTTGGGAGTATATACTGATCCCTGACAATGATAAAAAACCAAAGGTGTTTATGATTTAAAATTAATTAGTAATGGACAGGAGGACACATTTAATCACATTCTCCAACGTATGGAGACAACGATATAAAAAGAAACCTCTTGAGGACATTGTTGGTACAGCAGACCATGTGTGAGTGGGGAAAGGGTCTAGAGGAACTGGTGGGGGCCAAATTAAAAACCCATTACTGTTTCAGTGCTCCCAAGAGAACACCTGCGACCCTCCCAGTATGACTCTCAGCCCAGCTAATGGAGCATAAGATGGTTTTTGATTGAAAAACACCAACACAGTGGTGAAGATCTATGCTGGAACCAAATAGCTGTGGTGAAAATGTTAGTTTATGTTAAGCTCTAGAAAGTAGGCAACAAAATCTTGGTCCATGGTAAGGCTGGTAACTGTCAGAAAAAATGAGTGACAATAAACACTGCATTAGATAACCACTGGACTTCATTCTCAGTGCCATCAATAATATTTCAAGAAAAGATAGCTCATTGCTTTGCATGAGTGGCCAACAAAAAGAAATACCAGTATTATGAGAAGCTAGAAAGGAAGTAAACTTGTGTGTAGAAGTGAAATTACCATGTGATACTTTTCATATTCACCTGAGAAATCATGTGTCTAATTTGTGCATTGCAGGTACAGTATTGTATAATCAATAACTGTCTCTGTTATGTGCCATATTATAGAATTTTTATAAATGAATTTATTTGTATGTTATGGTGTCACTGTTCACTATTTTAAGATGAGCTTTGAAGCATAATTTACTGGGAATTAGAAAAAAAAAAACTCTGAAGGGGTGACATAAGCAAATGTATTTGAGACATGGATATGATAACATCAATAGGAATAGTTTTACCTGTTACAAGGAGCCTAGACTGTTAATATTAGCTTTGTAAACACAGTATATGGACACAAAGGAAAAAGGTCTAATTCATTTACTCGAACAAAGTTCAATTAGCCTCCACATAACGTCTGCCTACATAGTAGCGTTATATACTTATGGCTGTAGAAAATTAAGATACAAGCTCAGATAAGAAACACAGGAATCTTTTATATGAAACAGACTTCAGAAAAAAAAATCCTTTGTATCTTCAATGAGAAATATTCTTTTCTTTTCATAATAAGATATAAAGGATTTTTTTTCACAGCAAAATATTTTTAGATTCCTAACCCATCCACAGGTAAAGCATCTCAACCTGTTTTCCACTTCCTTGCTGTAAGTTTGTGAACAAAGAATGTATGACCATTTCATTAAGTCTGCAAAATATTCTAAAGGTGGTCAGGGTAGTATAAGATGAGAAATAAGACGTACTTGGGAGGTTTAATAATGTCCAGAAAACCTAGGTACTTGGGAGGTTTAATAATGTCCAGAAAACCTATGTTATAACAGAATTTTACTGAGAAAGGAGGTAACACACTGCAACAGCTAGGAGTTTTAAGACTGCTCCAGGGTTCAAGGCAGCTCAAGATTTTTTTTTATGCTTCTACTGGGAGGAAATGCTGAGGAAAATTTTAAGTTTGAGCCCTTGCTGGTGCTTTAAGCAGAAAACCCAGGGCAAGCATTATCTCTGATCTGGCAACATTTGCTGAATTATAATTCAGAGTGACTCTCCCCTGCCTTCCCAGTAACCCTCAATTCACCCCATCCCACTCTGCACCACCACAAGCCCTCATCACCACATTTTCTTGTAAGTTAATATTAAACACTCTAAATTAAATGAAAGAGCAAGATAAATTGTTCTTCAGCTGTTTCATGAATATTCCATACTTAAGAGTTAAATACAGAAATTTTTGTCCAGGAATGTAACCTCCCTTATAAATTTTAATGGGTTTCAACTGTTACTTTATTGACAGATCACTTGCTGAAAAGATTTCCAGGAACACAATCCTGTAGCTAAGTAGAAGTTAAGTGTTCAAATCTCCTATGGCAATTCAAATCTAAAGGTACCCAGGTCTTGAAAGTTGTTTGGTTTTGCAAGTTATATAAGTTGAGAAATAAATATCTTCATGAAGTGAAGCAATGATGTTTCAGACCATGTAACTGAACTCCATTCCGAGTCATTCATACAAGTTGTTGAGATGCTCGAGTTTTCAGTGTTACATGAGTTACATCAGGATCCTCTGAGCACGTTGAAGAGATATACAGTATACCCTCATTTTAACAGACTAATCGGGGGAAGGTAGCGTCCATTAAATCAAGTGAGCATGTGATGCAGCAGCTTACCTGAGCATTGCAGAGTCTTATCTAGTTTGGGTCGCACAAATAGTCAGTTCTTAGAAGCGAAAACCAAAGTAATACCTGTAGAAGAGGGAAAGTGATCCAACATTGCGACACAAGAAAAGTGTGTCAAGTTTTGAAGTTAGCATGAGGGAGTTTACGTCAGACTGCTCTCAACTCAACTCTGTCAAGTAAAGATGCAGAGTTAAAACCACCCCAAAGGAGAAGGCAGTACCCCATACAAGGACTGCTTAATCCCTGTGTAAATGGAGCTACTGTTTGGAGGAAAAGAAATTATGACATCTAAACAGGACTCCCAGTTTCAGAGAAACAGACTTGGCTATTTTTGTAATGTGGGGCTTCCAAGTTAGTGTAGATGTTACGATTAAACCAAATATGTTAACTGAGAGGTGGAATTACAGAACTATCAAAGTAGAGAGGAAAGCTGTGATGAATTTTTGACTGAGCATTGTTTAGAAACTGGGATTATTGAGGAACTTGAGTCAAGAGAAGATGCACATTGAGTGAGAAAGGAGCAGAATTGGGGAGAAGTGTTGTGTTGTCTGCATATGAAATATGAGTGCATTTGGTTAACTGTGGAAGAAAGGAAATAATTAATAAAAAGGAGAAAAAGTGTAGGGGACAGGACATAGACCTTGAGGAACACTGCTGCTGATTGAGAAAGAATAAGAGGCTGATCCATCAACAACCATGGAGATGAATCAGCCAGAGAGGGAAGATGAAAGAAGGGAACTTAAGAGATGAGACTCCATTGCCACATCATGTCAAAAGCTTTGGATATATCAACTGAAATTATACAGGATTATAAAATCTTTCTGCGATGATGACCAGGTGTTATCAAGATAGGAAAGAACGTCACCAGCAGATCTCACCCTACTGAAGCCATACTAGTCATCAGAGAAAAGACTCGAGTTTCAAGTTGTCTGAGGATATGGAAAGTGAAGAGGGATTCGAAGACTTTGGAAATGGTATATGTCAAAGCAAAAAGACAACAGTTAAAGGGGTTAGAAAAGTCACCCTCCTTAGGGACGGGATGAAGCATGCATGGTTCCATTTTAAATTAAACTGAACAAATGAGCAAGCACAGGTGTAAGTTCAAATGCACATTCCAATTCTAAATGAAACGGAACTGATGAGCAAGCACTGGAGCAAGTTCAAATGCACACTCTTTCACCACATGGGGATAAATGCCATCAGGACCATAAGCCTTGCTTAGGTTTAATGATAGAAATGCTTTTCGGATAGGTAGAAAAGATATTGTGGGTAGGTCATAGGATTAGTAAGAGGAGCATCATGGGGTGAAGGAATGTCTAAGTCATCCAAGGTAGAGTTAAAGGAGAAATGGGAACCAAAGAGAGTTGCTTCATTTATGGGAAAGACAGCTAATCTGGGTACCTAGCTTAGACTGGGGGATATGTATAAAGCATGTACAAAATGGCCTTGATGAAGGCAATCAGCTAACACAGAAAAACAATGTTGAAGAGCTGTATAACTGCACTTCTTATCCTCAGAATGCCAGATTTTATGTTAACTTCTGTGATACAGATGGATGTGTCACCATATGGTACTCCTAAGGAGCAACTTTACTCAAGAAGTTTGAGGATAGTCGTCTCTCTGTGGACTATACTAGTATTCTTGAGTTTGAGGATAGTTGTCTCCCTGTGGCCTATGTTAGTCTTAACTTACAAACTAGGAAAACCAGCTACTCTGTGATTAAGAGAAAATGAGAATGTCGGGTAATTATTTTCACTTTGAAGAAGTCTAATCAATACCTGTATGATGAGGAATTCATTTTATGTTCAGAATTTTGCTTTACAATACGTAAAGAATAAGAAACTTAAACATCTATGACTTTTAGATGGTCACTGTTTTTTGTCTTTCATATGTTACTTATGCCATACAAAGCAAATTTGCCCACAGACTACCACTAAGTCGAATGTTATTTTGTTTCACATACATTATGGAGCTTGATGGGTGTCACATTCCTCTGCATAATCATGTTTAGTACTTGTGTATTATTGTATTAATATTGTGTTTATGTATCACATTGTCATCATGATGCGCTCTGGGTTTTGTTTGTATTATCAGCTTTATGTATATCCTGTTCATTGGTTTGAGATATTTTGAAACATATTCTCTAACATTTGGAATTTTCAAAGGAAATTAGTTTTGTTAATGAAACTGAATACAGGGTAAATCTTATGTTTTATTTCTGTGCACAGATTCCATCTATGAAAATAACAAAGTGGCCTTATGTAGCAGAAAGAGACAATATTATTATATTCTGACTATAACAGTGAAATTTATGGTAAATCTGGTCTGCTTGGGGGAATTTGGTCCAAGTTTTCAAAGAGTCTGATGATTCACAGATTTTTGTAAGCCTATATTTTCACTTAACTTCATAGCCCTCCCCATTAACTCTCCAGATTTTTGTAAGCTTACACTTTCTTTGAACTTCATAGTCCTCCCCATTAACTTTATTTTTTTTCTGGTAAACGTAATATAGTATGGTATAACAATCCAAACCACCATCCTCCCATTCACCACATATACTACTACACTACCACTGCACAACAGTACCTATTCTTATTCCAAAGCTAGGAGAGTGGTGGGACCTAGTTCGGTCCTTCACCAAAGGCTAACATGAAACAAACTTGGCTTCTATACATTACGTGGATACTGTCATACACAACGTGTCACAGAATCATCCCTCTCGCAGGTCATCAAATGCAATTATGCACCATAAACACGTCCAGGAAAGTTTCACCCCAAAAATAGCAAAAATTTTCCCCGGAAACGCAATGCCTTACCTTTCAACTCATTCAGGATATCATAACAGTCAACCCTCCTTCTCTAAAGCCCTTGTTCAGGAGGAAGGTAGCTGACCCCACAGAACCCCAAAGCTTGTTACCGAATACAAATTGACATGCTGAACAAGTCCACGTACAGGGGAAATGCCATTATAATCACACTATACCGCCTATACACCAAGTTCCATTTCCAACACCCTATAACGCAATGTATATATATATATATCTCCTAGAACTTACGTTCTCTTGAGTTTCACCATGTCGTGGGAATGAGAAAGGGTCAAGTGTAGAGGAGAATTGGGAAGGTTCCTCCGAGGACGACCTGCCACGTCTGCTAGTCAGCCACACACTGACGGCCTGTCAACAATACACACGCACATCCAACCCAAACCAATGCAATTTCCCTCGCCATCATAATGCCATTAGTTTTTTGAACTTTTTACTTATGAATAAGCTTCTCTGGCGTATGCTTTTAGCCACTTCATGTTCATCAAGGCTGAATATTTCTGAAAGAAGGTAGATTTTGTGGATTATTGTCATGGATGGAGGCAAGGCTTAAAAACTAAGAACCTGGCAACTAAAACATCAACACCCACTAGGAATTTGACCTATATTTCATGTTTTATTCTCTAGGTCATTATCAAGAGGTTAATTATTCATGAATAAAGTGAATAACAGAGAACGAAATGTATTCGTGTAAAGTGTTTGATAAACGAGAGAAATGCAGTCATGAAGGATACTGAAGAGAAAGTGAACATAGAGAGAACAGATATGGATGCAGGCCACCATCCCCTGCCAGGAAGTTTCTTTAGCCTTCCCCCACCAAAATGGTTTTATGTCATAGGAAATCTTCCACAGATGCTCCAGCCAGACCTGGGTATTCCTAGATATTCAGAGATAACATGTGCGAGGAAGATGTGGGGTACAATGACCCGATTTAATCAGGTTCCTCCTGCCTGACTTCCCATCTTAAAACCGGACCGGAGCGATCGGAAACTGAAAGACCTATTATAATTATATAATTTTTCTTTTTTCTTGAAGGTTAAATTGCAACCATCTGTTAGATTACAAATAAGCAAAGACAAATAATTCTCCCATACCCAATGCACTGACCGATCATTCCCATATTTCATCAAGAAACCTGGATACCTTATTGATTCATATGGTAATTGATTAGATTTCAGGTATAACTTTTGTCTTGTGGAGATATATTCTTTCTTACAAACAAATCATTTGAAACATGAGGGTCACTCGATACTTCGGAATAGGGGTTCTCATGTAAAAGTGGAAATACTAGTAAAGTATGTTTGCTGTAAGTTCCATTGAGTATGGATTAGATTACAAGGATTGGAAGACTGCAGGTAGGGAAAATTTCGAGTTTAACAACGGTTCACACACACACACACATACATACACACACACACACACACACACAATACAACTGTACACATATATGATACAGGAGGGAACAGACACCCAGCACTGCAGGAGGGAGAAAACTTCCGGTGTAGGAAATAAGAGTCAAGATCACAGGAGATATAGCCCCTCCTTTTTTTTCTATATCTGCATTACTTTATGATTACTGTTTGTGTGTTACTGGGAGAGTGTTTTACCCTCGTGTGTCGCCCCCCGTCTCTTAACCTTGTAATATATGTGTACCATGTCTTTATGCCTGTTTTTATACACATGTGTAAACACCTAAGCCAGGGATCCATCTAATGAGAGGAAGATGAACACCTGGGTTGAGTGCAGGCTGACTATACCACCCCTAGGATCCGCTAACTGCTACATTCCTGTATCTTAAACTTTATCAATCCCTTGCATTTTCCTAGGCTGGGCTTCTGTGTCATCACTTTCTGTAGATATCTATTGAACTGCTTTCATTTTACTTTTATTAATTATAAATCTTTTTTATCAGAGGGCGGCACACTGCAGGAGGAAACAGACAGCTAATGATACAGGAGGGAACAGAGCGAGCG
>JAUUEG010647754.1:0-13512 GCA_032361445.1 Panulirus gracilis
TCGACACATGTCATGATGCTGGCCTTCACTAGCCACAAGATGATGTTGTCAAAGAAGGACCGACTCAGCTGCAGCTACAGACTGTAGTACGACTACAAACCCGTAAAAAGTTAAACACCACAATAAACGTAAGGCATGTTTACAGATGCTGTCGTCTGGGGAATCTATAATAGAGAATGCAGCACAGGCTGAAGAACATCTTGGAGTCCAGCCAACCAACTATTTCCCCGGTTTTCTTTTAAGAACCAACAGAGCTGCTAATAGTCAGTGCAGTCAGCTAAACTTCCTCAACTGGGGCAACGTATGAGGGAGTAACAAAAAACTTGCTCCAGTTCCTGGGAAATGGTAAATCTCATGTTCTACACTGTCACAAGTCATGGAAACACGATTCTGCTTCAGTAAACTTGGAGAATCGAGAACCTTGGAGATTTTGTGAGGTTAAAACCCTTCAGAACTCTTGGATAACTGAGGAACTTGAGTCTTGGATAATAAAAGAGCAAGAACGTCTAACGTAATAATGAGACAAGGACTTCTGGATAATCGAGGTGTTCGAGTCTTGGATAATATAACCTTAAAACGAAGCGTCCAACAATAAAAGGAGCACGAGAAAATATTATTCATAAATGTGACAATTGATAACTAAGGCACTTACACGAACCTTCTGTAACGAGGACCCAAGAGCCTTGGGTTACCAAAAGCTCAGCAAAGTTTGGGTAAGATGGGAAAGCCAGCTATCTGAGGACCTGGTGGTCTACGATGTGGTTATATGCCGGACAACTGTAGCAAGTGTCCCACAATCCTGATGTACATACGAGAAAAACAGGAGATTAAACGATAATATAAGATTTGGACGAATAAAGTGAAAGGATCCACTACCAAGGAGGACCTTCCTATGAACGTCAGCTTGGCTTGGGTGGTGGTGCCACAGGTTCATGACCTGCGTTAGTAGGACACCCACATCTCAACGACAACCAGGTTTAAGATGGTGAGCCTCCAATCCTGACGTTACTCTAGCTTACCACACTGACGGGGAGAGACAAAGAGAAGAGAGAGAGATGAAGAACACAGCGTCTGCAGCAGGAAATTAGGTAAGTCCACACAGAGAGGATGATGACGGCGGGAGAAAAACGTGTGACAAAAGTGGGTAATGACGTAAAATTTCCGAGACGACGAAAGAGGAAAGAGAGAGAAATAATTAATGGAACTCTGTTGAGAAAACGAGCAATGACGGGAAAAACCCGAAGATTAATGGCGACGTCGAGGTAAGAGGCAACGGTTCAAGAGAACCAGAGGGAAAATAAACATGCAATAAAGACGGCCATGGAGGAGTAAAGAGAAGATGACAACGGCCAAGTGAAGAATTATGGTCCATCACACAAGTGTTGAACGAAGGACGAAGCGATAATACCCGAGAATATCGACAGAATGAGACACGTGCGATCTTTGGCAACGAATAGAACCATGATTTGCGATTAATGAGGAACGTTGGAGGGGGTGTGTGTTTGTGTCTGGGGTTTTTGCGATGGAGGGTTGCGGTGGTGGAGATGGGTGAGGGAGGATCGTGACATTTGGTTGTCGCGGAGAGTTCTTGGGGAGTTCGTCGGGGGAAAGATCCAAACTGAGAAACGTGGTGGGGAGAAGAGAGTCGTCTGAATAAGCCGATCAAGGGAAAGCTGTGCTGGAATGGGTCGTAGACTAGTGAGGGACACCGAGTAGAAACTGTAGTGAAGAGTGGGTCGTAGTTTGAGGTCCACCAGTGGAGGAGGTCGTGAGGGTGTTATTAGGCTGAACGTTCGTCAGGACTTCGATGAAGGGGTCGTGGAATGGAAGGACCAGAAGGAAATCTTTGGAATCCCACTAGCAATCGCATTTTAACACTCTGGAAAAATCTGCCAGACGGTTGTATCATCCCGGAGAGTTTAAAAACAGCTGACACAGCTTCCTCGTGCGGAGGAAGAAGGAAAACAATCCGAGTTAAAAAGCTACCAGACAGTTGCATCATCAGCACTGCATGTCATAGATGTTTTGGAAAGAAAACTACGAAAAAATATTGATATCAATTCGGCCAACCTTGAGGAGCCGGTAGGACGTCTGTGGCTTTCACAAAATCCCGGCCATTATAATAACATCACAGAAGACGATGATGACATAAAAATGTCTTTCTTGCTTCCACAGGCTTATCGAAGGCCTCTGATAAACGTGTCACTGAAATACTTGCATAAAATGGCCAGAGTGGGGAATAACAGACACCTTTTTGACATCGCATAAACCGGGCAAACTTCACTGTCTTCACAGTTGAAATCACGTCTACTTGAGTGCTATGCTTCTTTCCTAACTGATCCTCAAGCTTACATCTGACAGTGGTAGAAACACCCAGTCCAGTCATTAGCGAATGACAACTGATGAGTGATGGCAATCTCGTCGACTGAGGACACTCAAAACTTGCAAACACATATCAACCACAGACTTCCTGTGGGCCATAGGAAACATAGTCTCCACGTAGAGAGAGAGAGAGTGTTTCAGCTCCTATGCTACAGAAGGAACGACTGATTCTGAGCTCATGACGGAAACAAGAGTGACAATAATGCGACACACACGTACCACGATCTAGGTGTGACAGATAACAAGACGCGTAACCTTAGAATTTGCGACCTGGTTGAGTAAAATGCCAAGAACTTTTGAAACTGGAATCAGAACCATTCAATACACCATTCAGAGCACTTGTCCTCCCCGACTGGAGCACGTAAAAACCGTCCACAAGTACTTTACTGTCTGCGTAGAATCAGTAATGCCTGTGAGAAACTGGAAGCTTTAAAATCATACACTTTAAAAACTGGAGGCGAGTGATACATTATAATTTACAGATGGCAAATACTGGAAGGCCTACCCACTAACCTGCATACAAATATAATTCCTTGATGGAGTATCAGACTCGTTAAAACATACACATTAGATCCACTGGAGACCAGAGAGCACGTAGGACACATTAGGGAAAAATAGCATAAATGTCTGAGTCCACGTTGGTTCAGCCTCCAACCAGCGTATGTAAGGAACACCAAGAAAAGACCCAGAGACTTTCTCGAAATGGAAATGGACAGTTTCCTCCAAGGTGTACTAAACCAGCCAGGCTGCACAGCATACACAAGAAGACCTGGAACATCAAAGAGCCTGGAGGAGCAACCACTCACTAGGGAGACCCTGAGTCGTAGCCTGAGGTGCGGGGTACGCGACGAGTTCCTACACAAAACGTACAGAGGATACGTAACGTAAGGTATCGTATATAACAAATGGCGAGAGGAAGGCCAACTCGAGTGGACCACGAGAGGAGCGTGGTGGCAGGACTGTCAGCAGGAGGTTAAAAGGTAAAAGAATAAGGGATCGTGAGAGAAGAGTACATAAGGTTGAAGATGAGAAGTGGTGGAAAGGCGGAAGGAAGTAGTGAGATGAGAGGTCATGGGAGGACGGTGACAGAGGAAAACGCTGTGGAAGAAAGGTCAGCATGAGGAGACCCAAGATGGAAGGCTTGAAGAGCCAGTCGTGTGGCGAGAATCCAGAACAGATGTAGTGGGTGGAGAGTCAGGAGGAAAGAAGTCATAGAAGGAAGGTCGCCTGGGGAGGGTGGAGATAACCTCTCCATGGGCCATTACGTCACTGTAATTTATCCTTCCAGCCAGTTAAACAATCACTACCAATAACGAAGACAAATTTTATACATTCTCACCTGTTTCCATAGCCTTCACAGCTCCGTTACTATGCAACTTCCAGTTCCATCACAAGTTTCCTGTACTATAATCTAATTCCAGCACCACTTTTGGCACCGTCAGAAGGTAACTTACACTATAACCCATTCCAGCAACGTAACCACCAATTCCAGCACAATCACCAACTTCCAGCACCGTCAAAACCAACTTCCAGCTCCATCACTATCAACTTCCAGCATCATCGCCAACAACTTCCAGCACCATGGCCATCGACTTCCAGCACAATTACCCAGACCAGTAACCTGATATATATTGAGCCCTTGGAGCCGTCAACGACTTCCAGACCGAAGACAACTGGGGCAGAGCAGCCCATGGAACTTGGAGCAGTTTTCCACAGCTTAGCAATGGCTTCAAGGGCAACACCAAGGAACTGGCGTTGCTTATCTCGGAGAAAAATGGTGTGAGACTCGGCTGTAAGACTGGGCTTTATCACTGAAGATGGTCTGGCCACCAACCTGTCCAACACCTTTTAACTTCCAGTCCCCAGAATTCGAGAAGACACAGTGTAACCCTTTCTGTCGACTTCCATTCCGGAAAATCCCTCAGTAATTACAAGGTTCTATAAGCTAACAACCTGGATACTGTCAAAAGGTTTCAGTATCTTCCATACGTTCTTTTTTTGAACCTCAAACTTTTATCAAAGTCAATGCTTTTTGGTTGTAACTTCCAGGAAATATTATATATAAACTTTTTTCTATTTTCTTTTCAAATAGAATTTCAGGTTTACTTCTTCAACAAAGTTATATTTTCACTTTATACCTCTCAGGTTGAAACACTCGAGACACAAAATATCATCACTTCAACTTTTAAAAATGTTCATTTTCGCTTGATTTACATACTAGGGAACTGATAAACCCAACATTCGCTCCACAGGTAAACTAAAATCAACATACAAAACTATAATACTTCCCCGGGGCAAATAAGCAGTATTCCTATAGTTCTTTAATAGACAACTTACTCTTGATATACAACAGCAGACAACCAAGTGGAAATATCCATATCCCTCACAACGATATAGACGAAAATATCTTCAAAAAACAGTATGATTTGGTTCTCTTGGGTGATCATAGCCGATACACCGCCTCTCGCAATCTATGTCTTCGGCCATGACAGACGCACTCTAGGTATACAGGAGACTCTGTGTTGTGTACTCTTAAGCTACCAGCAGGACACCAACACACTTGAAGGGCATACATACGGACAGACGTCTGGGTTAAGAGTATGTTATTATATACCAGATATATATATCTTGAGACTACTGGTCCTTAAAAAGAATATGTATGGTCTTGAGATCACCTTGAACACCTGAAGGTTGTTGTTGTTTTTTTTTGGTTATAACTTGACGTTGACGGCCTTAATGACCCTTATGGTCGATAGCCCTAAAGCCCAAATAACCAATTAGCCAACCCTACAGATCCCGATAATGAATATCTAGTTTTTGGTTTTGTGATTCTTGAAGAGCGGGTTTCCAACGCCGATAACGTTATCTCATCAAAGATAATTTGTGTCTGTCTTAAGTTTCAACCTAAACCATATCTAGTAAAGAAGATAGGGAGACACCAAGCGAATCAGTGTTGAAAACCCTTGCAAAAATGTGTTTCAAGAGTAGCAGATAAGCCTTGCGTGAGAGTTACAACACAGGGGAGTAACACATTAAGCAGGCTGTTGCGGCAACACACACACACACACACACACACACACACACACACACACACACATACACACACACACACAAGAGTTGCTGCTCTAAAGTGAACAGTTAATGTTACTCTGGCGATGAGATAAGCCATCATGAGAGCTACCACTCTTACAGTAGCGGGAGAGGCCTGCTGGCTGGTGCAGGTGAGACAGCCTCCCTAAGTGATCAATGAAGGCCTGGCGAGGCCACTAATGGCATTCTGATAGCCTCTGACCACGTCAGCCTGGCAGGAAAAGCTGCATTTACGTCATCTTGTTTTTTGATTAAAAAATAGACCGCGTGGATGATGACCAGTTAGACCAGCTTAATGGCTGAGAGGATTATGTTGTTAGTTGGAGTTTTAGTACCAGCTGACATGTTGATTGGGTTTATTATAGAGTTACCAAGATGTATTACCTCGTCTCAGAAATGGACCATTCATATCAACGATCATCTCGTTGATTATCTCCAACACATGGTCATACACCTTGTCAGAAAACCTGTTAATTCTAAAGGTCAGCTATAACAACTGACCCTTACAATTAGCAGATTAACTTACAATATATGTCATCATATGTCGAAAGATGATCAAGATATAGACAAAAGGATGTCTGGTTGATTCCAAAAACGACATAGTTCATCCATATTACTAATTCAGAAGATGAAATCACCGTCTAAAACCTTTAACCACGTTCTGAAATGCCTAATTACCACCTAAAGCACCTAATCAGCATCTATAATGCCAGCTGACAACACAGTACACCCGGTCACCAACTAAAACATCCAGTGAGGGTCCTGTGTCCACCCATAGCCATCAATGACTACATTACAGTAAGGTTCCTGGTGACCGGGTACTTCCCAAGTTCACCAGTGGCTGCTAGGGCCAACTAGTGACTACCCGAAGCACCTAGTAATTATCCACGGCCTCTAGTACCTAGCACTTGCTGCAAATAACTCATGAATGTTGAGACGATGGTGTATGAGAATCCTCATTCTTGGCGAGAAAGCTTTGAGACACCTAAGAGATACTCATAGCTTGTGAGAGAGTGATGAGTCAGAAACCTCCAGGATACTCATGGATGGTGAGACAATGGTGAGTGAGAAACCTGGACCGATGCAAACCGGTGTTGGTCAACTACCACGTCAGCCGCCAACATACCTGAGGGAGGAAAACAAACATGATCACTCCTGTGCTCCTCTTGACATCATTATCTATTATTATTGTTTAATCATTTTCAAATATCAGCACAACCCATCACTCCCTTCATCCCCTGCTTCACATACAATATAAACACAAGGAAAGTTAATTCTCTCACTGCAAACGCAGTATACCTCTTCTTTCAGTCTTTTGATTCGTCTAAAACTTTTCCCTAACATTGAGATTTGTGAGTTACGTGACGTTAATACTAGGATAAACAAAAGCAGCTTTTTATTCTTAAAATACCCTAACTGTTAAGGGCAGACGTCCTGTGTTTTATAGTTCATGATTCAAATTTACGGGCAATCAGCTTTCATCTAAAAAATGTAAAACGTTCTCCCACTCCACCAAACGTGGGTCACTGTAGGTCAACCACAGAGGTCCTTAACCCCTTGAGCATGACGATGGGGCCCCTGAGCACCACTGTACGACCCTTGAGCACGACGACGATATCACCCTGACTGGCCAGTTCATGTAACACGATGGTTGGGTCACGACAATGTCTCTTCCCTTTACAGCTTGACTGTGGAATTCCTTGCCTTCCAGCATCTGTGGTCAGTTCCTCTCTGTCTAAATCGGAAGACTCCCCTGCGAGGTGGTAGTAAAAGTCTAGCCTCGTCTCACTGTATTTTAATTTCAGTTTTCTGAATTTGTTTGGGTACAGTTTTAACCAACCATAGATCTGACCACAGCTGGAATCTGTTCATGACGCTCTTCAAGATATCGAACACTCCATATTTCCCATTTATAGTTTCATTATCACCCGGAGACGAAGCTCAGGCGTGATTCGAGTCCACCTGAAGTCGTGAACAATTGGGTCTCCAAGTTACTGTCCAGCTTGGTTTGACTGACAGAGAACGAGTATTGCATGGCTCCTCTCTGCTATCATCTTTCGTTCCTCGTAGGGTTCGAGACTATGTTTTCCCAGATATCCTGGCTATTTGCTGTGGCAGTCAGAGCAAACACTACCTGTCCCCGAGCGACCTATCACTGCCCTCCACTAGCCTGCCACTCACATGGAACAAATAGGGTCAAGAGGGGACGGACCAAGGAAAGACAAGAGGCCGCGCCAGGCTATGGCCTGGTGAATCTTTAACAGCATGGAACAACCACTATTTTCTCTGATCTCTTGTTATCCACTCAATTGCTGCTCTTCCCTGGCCAATGTTTTCACTTTCCTGCCATCTGCCATTTTCCCTTCCCTCCAGCCCCACGGCCGTAAGAGCTGCCACCGGCTGAAGTATCTATCGTGCAGAATAAATATGAGGCAGAACCCCTACTCCTTCGTCGTCAGTGCAAGCGAGTCTCCATCGGACGACCGAGTCTCAATCGTGGTTATCCTAACAAAAGTGAATTCTGGCCAGAGGGTTTTCTAAGATATTCTGACTTGGAAACGTTCTGGACTATTAATACTGACTTAGGGATAATCGAATCTACGGTTATTCTCGGTCCGACAGAGACAAGGTCTTGGATATTCTGGCCAACGGCTATTGTAGGATCAGAATATCCTATATCGATGATATTCTGATTAAGATGTTTAAGGAAGATGATGTCCTTACCCAATGCCATTACGGCCTGATGACAATTCTCTGCGGGTTGCACTAAACCACCACAGCGAAACAGGCGCCACCAATGGGGTGAAATTCGCATGTCCTGTTGCTATAATAAACGTACATGATATGCGGATATAAACACTTCAGTCACTATCCAGACACGTCTCAGGGACAAGGCAAGGCAAAACGACCAAACCCCAGCAATAGCTAATGTCTCTCCATAAGACTGAAACATTAATACAGACTTTAAAACGGCCACGGCTTACTGTGCAAAGGAAACCCAAACCAGTCGAAAGAAGGAAATGACTACCAAAAGATACAACATTCAGAGAAGAAGAACAAGAAACATAAATGAAAGAAACAATATTGTTATCCAGGGATTGTGTGTACCACTAGGCCATGAAGAGAAGAACAGGGTACATACACAGACAACGTGAAGGAGATAAGCAACAAACATTAGAATCACTGAGTCGAAAATCACCATAAGACAAACGACCCAAAGGCCTTTGTCTACAACTGTGATCTCCCATGCTGCACACGGCTGAGTTCACCATCACGCCGCAAAGACCTCGAGAAAGCCATTAACAGCAGAGCCAAACATTCTCCTCCAAGACCAGAATCTTGCAACTCCACGTTTTTAAGTAAGAAACAGAAAACACTATAACCGGAGTAATTAATCATTTTCTAGAGACAGATATTGCACTGGCGTTGGAGTCTTGAGAAGTTTAAAACTGACTAACACGCTTACACTTCATACACTGTGAAGTAAAGCAGTTCTAATTCACTGCCCACATAGAAGCACTGACATCATACATCATCATCATAACTCTCGAGACACTCCCACAATGTAAGCTGACTAGCTATATGGGATCAAAAACTCTGTCTAACAGTATATAACTCATGGTTTCAGGAGAAGATCTTGCCTTCCTCAGTTAACTGACCACTACGATAAAACCGTAGAGGCGCTGGAGAACAAAATGCTGACGTGATATACAAAGACTGTGGAAAAGCCTTTGTTAAATGCGTCACGTGGAAAGTGGAAAGTTGAGCACATAACTTGCCAACCAGCGGATCATACCACGGTGGTGTAAACTATGATATTTCTGCTCCCTCCATGGTAAAGAACTCCCTTTCTCATGGTGCTGTACAAAACTTGCACGTTTTGTTGTTCCACACTCACATTTCTGACGTATGTACGGAGCATGACAATGCTCACTGCATCGGCTGCACCGACTACCGTGTGCATGCTGAGTCGTCTGCAAGCACGATTCACCGTGTAAACACGGCATCGCGTGCCTGGAGCACCGTGTACACGCAGCGTTGCATGTCTGACTCGACGTGAACAAGCAGAAGTCCTCCGATCCGACTTCTAACTCTGTCTCGGTCGAGGGGACCTCCGAAGAGCCAGGTCGCCCCACGAGGTACCTCCCGGGAGGGCAAGTGGTTGCCTCATAGATCTTCCTCCCATCCCATGAGTCCTAGAGACACCCCACGGCTTTCTCTCATGAGGACAGGGGACACCTCATAGTTCTCTCTCCCTCCACACACACACACACACACACACACGTCCTCCACATCCTCTTCCAGTAATGGCTTCCCTGACACCAAACACAATCCACCCTGTTCTCTTGCATCCAGCAGAACCACAGAGATCCTGACCGCTGGAAAACGTCTGATTGCTCACATTTATAATAACAACGAAGATGATTCTGCATAACTTATCAGAGTTATCATAACATGGTGCAAATGACATGAATCTTCTAAATATTCTGGTCGTAAATACTAAACTAGTGTGAGACTGAACCACAATGCTTAAAAGAGAAGCCGAAGAGCTCCGTTTCATGATATACACAGACAAGTGTCCTCTGTGTTCTCTGTCGCACTACACGAACCTAACAGACAAATAACATTATCGGAGTACAGCTCGTGAGGGTTATTTATGAGGAACATCCCAACATTCAGGGAGAAGGTGGGAGGATAACGGGAAGTGGTCGTGGGACTGGACCCACTCGTTAAGTTGTAGACTTTTATTCTGACACCATCACTAATGCAACAATAAATATTAATATGGCTGAGCTGTCCTGCTGTTTATGTGCTGCTATTAGAAACGGCGGTAACACTATGCAGCAGCAGCAGCAGCAGCAGACGCCCCTGTGATCTGCTGTACCAATGCCAGACACCAGGACCATTGTATCCAACGCCGACCTCCCTTCCACAGTTACAAGATAACCAACACCTGACACTCGACAGTTAACCTACATCTGTCTCTAAATCTCCCTTTTCCCGCGAGATTCTCGATTGCCTCCTCAAAAATCTAATTTACGTTTTAGCTTCTGATGTCTGGAGGAGCGAGATTTAATTGGGGCTGCACATCGCGTCTCTAATGAATTGCAGACAAGACAAGAATCTCGGTCCTTCTTCATGAATCCTTTTTTTTTTCTTTCTTTCTCATAAAATCTATTATAGTGTCCGGTATCCGCAGAAGGCTCCTGCCTGGATGATCCTCACTTTCACTTTACTCACATTTAACATAACTGGACAAAAGACCTTCGCAGTCCTTAAGAAATGTCGGCAAAAAGTGACTGAAGTTTCTCGGCCAGAAGTTCTTCCAGCGGCGCGCCGTAAAAATTTCCCTCACCACTTTGGAGTCTGTGCACCTGGAGGAGGCGGAGGAGGAGGACACACAGATGACCAATGATTCCACGCTGGTCCTGTGCCTCCTGCCTTCTATCATTCTTACACAAGTTCCTTCCCTCATGATACTGCCGTCCCCTGACGCTCCCCGGCCAGGCCAGTCGAGGATCCAACCCCCTATCCCCGTCAGGAGGCTGTGTCTGCTGGCACTGTGCCCACCGCCGCACCCAGAGCTGGGTCACAGCTGCAGCCATTAGCCTTGGCCTAAATCCAGCAGGAAGAACTCAAGATTCGCAAGACCTTCTCCCCCTCCACTCAGTAAATTCACAAGGATATTCCTCCGAGTTGTGACGATGGACTAATCTGCTCGCGATCTTGTTCAGTGATTCAGGATACGGATGGAGGTTTTATGAACGAGGATCCATCGACAGAAAGACGATGAGGAATTACAACCCCATAAAACTGGGTTGGGATGACAGCCGGAGGAAGCAGAGAGAAGGAAGTGAAATATGATGCAACAAAGAACCCTTCCTGAGGGTCATCCACGCTGGTAACACCTTCATCCAAATGTATGACCAACTTGTAAGTCGTCATATTAACAGTGAACTCAACTCAACCACGTCATTAAAAACTGAGTTGCTATTCTGGATTCACAGTATAACAAACAATCGCTACAACTGAATCCTCGGCAGCGGGAGAGTGTGTGGGCGGAAGAGAGCGTCGGACTGGACAGTTCCAGCAGCACCCACGCCTCCGCACACTAACTCTCCTCTACAGTAAAGGCTTTTATGAAAACCTTAACACCGGCATACATTACCCCTCGTCTCAGACCTAAGATGCACACAGACGATGAAAGCTTGATATATCTACAAGCCAGGAAGTATATCACAAGCGGGTAATATATGATTAATTCTTATATCCCTTACATCGCTACCGTTAGCTGAGAGCGATGTCAGGAACGTACCCCACCAAACGTTACCTTCAGTCACGTTCATGTACAAGTATACAACCCTCCCAGATCTTCGGCGACGCGATCACGCACTGCAACAGGAATAAACGTCTTAATCATACGTGATTATCCTCATTACATACAAAAAGTGGGACGCCTCTTCTGTCACTCCTCCACCTCCCGCCGTCCTCATGCCGTCCGCATCTTAGCTGTTGCGATGACCCGTCCAGAGGGACCACATATGTCGCATTCCCACCATGCGGATGTACCCCAAGACGACAACCTTACCACCTCAGATGGAGGTGTGTGCTGGAGGAGGAGTGGGACTTTGACCAGAGGGGGAACTAAAGTTACCTGGCCACCATCACCACAAGTGCTAGTCTCATTCTATTCATTCAACTCCTCCAATTGGCTTACATACCGCCGTCCCAACGTCATAGGGAGATTCCGTCTGCCCTTCCATCTCACTCCATCCTTCCACTTTCCATCTCCTGTCATGACCAACCCCCCTCTCTCTCCCTCCCTCCTTCCGACCCAAAGATCATTGCGGACAGCCAACCAGTGTGGCGGAGATGAGCACGCATTACAATTCAGCCGACCCGCCGATACACACACCAGTCTGAATACCTGATATGGAGCCATATAAACGTCATTATCTGCTGGCAACCAGCGCTATATGTGGGTCCCAGACATCTGAGAGCCATGTCATCACCTGTCGATCTCCTTACATTACCTGTAACCTCCCGCAGAATTCATGAGGCTCTTGTCAACATCTCCGCTCCCAGACATGACCGATGAGACCTATGACATCACCAATGGCACTCCTGACATCATCCGTGAAGCCCCTCCGGTCTACACAAGTGCCCCGAAATATTACATGAGAGCTATGACGTCACGTGCTATCATCATCTGTAGGGCTGGAGTGAACAGCGTCCACCGAGAAACCATGACATCGCCTGTGTAACTCATGACATCATCTTCAAGGCCTTTGTCAACATTTGTCCCCCAGGACACCGCATCTGAGAACCAACACATCATTTGTAGTCCTTGACACAGACCGCGGCCTCCTTGACATCTTTTGTGGCCCTAACCGCCCAAGCAACAAACTGTGTATTCCAGTCACTAACTCCCTCCCCAAGACATCATCTATGTCTCTCACACACGATCAAGACCAAGTTTGGTTGATTTTTCTATTGATTTCAAAAAAGACATAAGCCGTGTCTGACAAACAACACCTGAGTCTAAAAAAAATATCACCTGTGTCACCTACACAATGTCACTCACCCACACCACCTGTGGCTTATAGAAACCCTGTGTGCTGCTCACTACACACCTCCTGCGTCTCTGCCGTACCATGTGTGGAGCACCGTCTGTCTTGCCTAACTACACACACATGAGTCACAGAGAGCCATCGTTTGCCTCACAACACTCATCTGCAAACCCCTCACCTCCCAAGATATCTGGGAAGGAAGTGTCTCCTCCCTTACCCAAAATTCCAGGGACGTTTAAGGTGTCCCAAAACATCAAGGGACATTTAGGGTGTCCCGGAAAATCAACTGTCCTCAGCCTGGAGTGTCCTAGACTCACTATCTCTTCCCTTACCCTCAGGACGGCCTGTGGTAGGTAGACACACACTGTGCGTCAGAAATTTGGAAGCATCGGACGGAAATCCAGACCAGGAATTTTATGACGTCGATTCATTTTCATTCTGGCACTGACGAGAGATGTACAACCGCCAT
>JAUUEG010647863.1:0-13510 GCA_032361445.1 Panulirus gracilis
TCAACAATCTCGGGTACGTATATATATATATATATATATATATATATATATATATATATATATATATATCTCCGTTAGTTGTACTTTTGTAGCTGTTATGATATTATTTTGAATGTTTATGTAGAGAACAGCTACACTTCAACCCAGGAGAGGACCAAGGGTTAAACTGTAATGTATGCAGAGGGAATGTAAATCATTTACAATGGTAATTATTTACTTTTGTAACTCTTTAATTAAGGCTCATATTGGAGCAGGAAAATGCACTTGTTCATTTGTTCACATTGTTATATTTTTTGTATATATTATTAGCTTGTAAGATCATTTTTATGAGTATTACTTGTTTCATCAAAACATAACTAATGTTGTGGGGGGTTGAATCATATATCTTCACATTTATTCAGCAAATTTTAGTCTCTGTGCTCACACATATGGTGCCAAGAAAACTGTATTCTTAATGATTAGTATATTCAGACTGCTCTTTTTAATCATATCTTTGATAGATCACATTACATTATCATCTGAACTCTTAAGAATACTGGTAATTTTCTTAGGTAAGTTTTCATTGTGGGGTACTATCTTCACATTGCTCAGATAAAGCTGTTGCTTCTTCTTGACTGAACACCTGTTAAGAGGATATACCACTCACAATTGTTATCTGACACTGTAAGATGAAAATATATGTCTTCAGTTATAACCTAGGGTGAGAATGAAAACTGTTATTTGGTATATTTTGAGGCTTATGATATATTCATAAACTGGTAAGTTTAAATAGAATTATCATTAAGAAGCAACTAATCTACATACTTGATTTTTCTTTAGACTGTAAGTTCGTGGGAGATGGTTAAAAAGAAAGAAAGGCAGATTCGAGAGGCAGGACAAGATCTTCTGGAGGATTTTAAGGAGAGAAAGGCTAAAGTTAGAGAAAAAGTGGATGAAATTATTGAGGTGAGTATGTTGGTTACTCTAAGTAGATGTTAGTAAATGGTGATTACTTATGCTATATGATAATGTGATGCACTCTCAAAATCATGAATAGAATAGCACTAAGCTCATTGTTTGTATCAGTGATTTTCCTATTTAGATAAAGGAATGGTGTAATCCATTCCCAGGTTAAAGAAATTAGGAATGATAACCTTTAGAGTAAATGCTTCATATTTTGAGGGGAACATACTAATGGCAAAGCCTTTCACTTTGTAATGTTCATTCTAAGCACTTTGAAAATTTTTCCAAGTACTTAGCCAAGTAATTTAGATCTATCTTCTTTGATTTGTTCTTGTTTTTTTATGATATATGGTAAATCTTTACATTATGACATACAGTATAAGATAACCTTGAATGAATTCTTTCAAAATGATTTAATTGATTTTTTAATTTCAGCGTGAGAACATCTGGACAGTACCAAACTTCTTGTGTGTGAGTCGCATTGCTATTTCCCCTGTGCTCTTTCACTTAGTTCTTTCTGCAAATTACAATTTGGCTCTTGGATTCTTCATGTTTGCTGGCTTCACTGATTTGGTAAGATATCTTTTCATGTTAAGATAGATTTTGAACTTTAAAAACTGGATTTGTTTTGAGAGGGAGAGACTCATGTTAGTTAGACAGTAAGCTCTAAATAACCTGTCAGGCCAGGTTATTGTACGCTCATAAGATGCACGATATTAGGTAGATTTTTTTATTTTCTCCCACTTTACATTCCCACTGTATTATTTTTGTGAGTGATAAACATAGTCTCTTTCTCACATTTTCACCAACAGATTGATGGCTGGATTGCACGAACATTCCCAGGGCAAGCCTCAAATCTAGGAAGCTTTCTTGACCCACTGGCAGATAAAGTTTTGGTTGCTTCATTGTTTCTGTCTCTTACATACATTGGGCTCATCCCCTGTAAGTTCACTTTGTAGTACATGTAATTAAAAGGTTATAACCTATTGCAGAGCTGAACTAGCTGTAAGGGCAGCAATGGAATCCCATTTCTGGCTGTACCTATAGGTCATATTTACCTCTTATGTTATTTTTATATGCATGCTTTCAAGCTTTCAGCCCAGGTAAAATACTTTCAGTACATTCATACATGGCTTTAGCTTATTCCCTGTATGTTAAAGGAAGCATGGGATTTGTCATTTATATTAAGCATTTATGAATTTTTCTCTTTCAAACATCTTCATTCACCCTTCACTCCTCACACTCATGCGTTTCACTGATGCAGAGTAATGTATTTTGTATATAAGTTTGCCATATCTGTTGTTCCAGATGTGTTTGTGTATTAATTTGCCAATATTGCAGTTGCAGTTCATTATATGCATTTTGGTAGAATAACTTCTCTCATCTTGAAAAAGCATTTAGAATATCTGGGAGAATATTTGTGATAATTTTTTTTTTTTGCATATTGTTGAGGATTATAAGCCTTTTAGAAAGCCTATTTATTAAAGATAACTGCTTGAGTGAGTAGACCACATTAGTCCAGTGTTATGCTGAGATAATTTGATTTCATCATATCCTTCAGGAATAATACCCTTACCAGAGCTTAATGACAAGGATATCATATACATGCCTTTCCAACAAATGTGATATATTTTGTGTAGGCTGTCCATGTAGAGATATACATGCCATTAATGATGAGACAATTTACACAGCTCTTAAAGTGCACTTGAAATTTTGTCTGACTTGCTTCCACTTATCCTTTCCTTATCTACTCAGACCCTTCATGGTTTTTGTTTTTTACCCCATTGATAGGTACAGCTCACAAATAAAGGTTTCAGAGCTTGCATCACTCACATATTTTCATTATTTTCACTCAGCTTCTCATACCAGTATGCATATCACAATCACCATTATTATAACCTCCCACATGAATTGATTACTTTAAAAAATCACCATGGGCTTTGGCTCTTGACTTGTTGTATATGTCTTTACATCGTCTTATCTGTCTCTTATTCTACTCAAAAACATTTATTTTTCTACTGTTTGGTTTTCATATAGATTCTGACTTAGTTTATGTTGCAATATGAGGAGGGAACGTTTATTGACATTGTTTAGAAATCTATATTTTCACTTGCATATTTACATCTGAGTGTAGATCTGTTATATTAAATGTTTTTAAGTAATCTTAAATATCAGTTGGCTTCAGTTACCCTGAGAATACTACCATGGTAACGTAAAAGTTTGGCATCTCTTCTCAGCTGCATTTCTCTTTTCTAAGTACCACTGACTGGACTCATTATCTACCGTGATGTTCTTATCATCGGAGGAGCCTCGTATGTGCGCTACAAGAGCCTTCCTCCCCCAGTTAGTACCTTCAGTATTTTTTGATTTTATAGATTTTTTTACCTTGAACATGAAGATTTATTATTTGGTTGACATAATTATGGCTACATGATGAGAGTGTTGATTTTATTCTTTGATTTGATCATGATAAGTTATCCTTTTATTGGCATTCCATAGTATGGTCTCTGTCAGTTGAAGTTCTGTGTTTTGTATCTTATGAAATCTTAAAACAAAAACTAAGCATGTGACATAGGATGAGCTGTAGAAATTAATTACTTCAGGTACCAACTGAATAATGTTAATCTTTTGACAGCGAACAATTTTCCGCTACTTTGATGCTACTCATGCAACAGCAAAACTGGCACCAACAGCGCTAAGTAAAGTCAACACTGCAATACAATTAGGGCTCATCACAGCATCCTTGGCTGCCCCAGTCTTCTCCTTTACTGACCACTACCTCCTCAAAGCTTTTTGGTAGGTTTGTTTGTAATAACACTGTTTGGATGATGCTAGATCATGTGTAAGTATGATTTTCTTATTGGAGTGGACTGGTTATTAGAAGTGAGTTGATAACATAACTTTTGCAAGAAGGGTACTATGGTAATCAGTGCCTGAACTTTGATAGTGAAAGGGATGCATGAGATAAATTGATAACTGCCTTTTCTGTTACTTTGCTCAATAGGGGTTTAGTTTCATTCAATGGTTAAGGGTTCATATGCATTACCTGTAATTCAGATATCCAGAGAGAAGTTCTTCATATTTGTTTTATTCCATAATGCGTTGAATTCCTTTTTGAGACATTTTCTTCTTTACAGTTTAGAAGCCCACGTTTTGCTAAGATCTGTCCTATTCAGTTAAGCAAAATCTATAAATCATAACAAACCTGAGAAGAATATTTTTTAGAATGGTTGTAGGTGTAAGATTTATTTTTATTTTCCAGGTGGCTGACAGCAGCAACAACATTAAGCTCTGGAATCAGTTACATCTTCTCACGGGACACATATAAATTCTTGAATAACATGAATAAGCCTCCTGAAAAGTAAATGTGTAAGTTGATCAGCAGTATTGATTTTCTTTTTAATCAAATTAAGTTTGTGATTTTTCAGTATTGGACTGGGTAAGTTGAAGAAACAAATAAAAGGTATGATATTCAAACAAGGCTTTGCTTGATATGGAAATGGTAATGTAAGCCAACTAATGATTAGAGCAATCATCACTGGGTGCTAACTACTCAAAAACTAAGATTTTAAACTGCAAACACAGTGCCATTTCCAACTGTCGCTGTAAACTTTACCCTGGCTTGAGCTTATCATTCATCTTGTCTCATTAAATACAGTTTTGTTGTTATCAGACAAGTGTAGCTGTGTCTGCTAAATGATACAATAAGACTTGACCCGAGTGTCATAAGTCACAATGCTTTGTTTACAGGCAGTAAACATAATTATTTTACTCATGTAACTTGATAATCCATGGATGTGTTGAAAATGAAATGTATGAGGACATTTTGTGGGTGAAGTGATATGATTAAGTGATGAAAAGGTAAGATAAAGGTGTAGAAATGAGAAGAGTGTGGTTGAAATAGCCAAAGAGGGTGTGCTGAAATGATTTGGACACATAGAGAGAATGAGTGAGAAGAGGTTGACAAAGAGGATATATGTGTCAGATGTGGAGGGAATAAGGAGATGGAAGGAGGGAGTGAAAAAATACTTTGAGTGCTTGAGGCCCAAACAGGTGAAAGGTGTGCACAGGATGGAATGAAGTAGAGCAGTGTTTTATACTGGGAGCAACATGCTGTCATTGTATATGAAGTGGCTGGGGAAAACCATGGAAAGATCCTGTGGGGCCTGTTTTGGATAGGGGGCTGTGGTATTGATGAATTGCACATGACAGCTAGAGAATGGATGTGAGTGAATGCAGTCTTTCTTTGTCTGTCCCTGGTGCTGCCTCACTAATGTGGAAAACGGTGAACAAATCTAAAAATGTTTATTTCTGTTACCTATACTGTATCTGTTGTATTTTTAACTGTTCAGTTAAGATACCTGTCTCCCTTCAGTTTTTATATTCTTTATTTTTCATGTTAGTTCACTGATTTCTGTTGTAGCAAGGAAGTACCAGGAACTAATGAAGAAAGAGCACTTATTTACATTTACTCTGCAGTTGTCATTAATGATTTACACAAGATCCCCCCCTGTCAATAGCCAGTGCCCAGAGATCTTTCTATGATGTCCCCTGACCACTTCATATATCTAGGTTAAGGAAAAATTAAGGATTCACATCCATATATCAGAGTTGGGAAAGTTTATACACACTCTACATTTAGAGTCTCCTCATTCACCAGAGCTCTTAGTGTGCTTTAATTTCTTTTCCCTTCTATGATATGACTCTCAGCTCAGCTTGCCCCCTATTGTCCTTACATTACTCCCTTTGACTCTCTTCCTTTATCAGTTTCTTTTGATATAATATATATAATGAGGCACATAGTATCTCTTAAGTTCTCAGGAGATAAATGAGCCTAATGACCACTTTTTTTTCAGAAGGTTGGTATTGATACATGCTACCCAACTTTCGAACTGCAAATTGCATAAACAGTATGAGTGGATAGATTTGCTCCAGGATTGGCGAGGGCTTGATACCAACCAAATTATGAGGCATATGTTCTAAATTAAAGGGGTTGGTTGATGAAACATGAACATGGTGAAATGAAGAAACAAAAAGAAACTTGATTGCCAATGAGCTACATGTTACATGATATAATGGACAGTATTATCTGGTAGCATAAAGCTTACAGAAAATATTACCTCGCTGTCCGGTTGCAAAACAAGGCAAAGTTCTTTACAGTTAATATATATTTTTATTCCATGAGGATAAAGTTATTGTTTATCATTAATCTTAGGGTGCTATTAGTTGTGTTTGTGATGTGCTTTTCAGAGACTGAATATCCATGAAATACACATTTCTCATCTTTGACTCTTGAATGTTGTTTCCCATCATTACTATGCCAGAAATATTTCCTTGTGTATTTCTGATAATCTTAATCAAATTGTATTGACATCAAAAGAATCCAGTGGTCCATAAGCTGGACTCATTTACTCCTGTTGTTTGTTTCAAGACAATTTGTGAATGAGGCAGATTTCACATGAAATAAAAAGAAGTTTTCTTGGTAGTTTCTAATGCTGTTATTGACTTTATAACAACAAAGAATATACACTTCCAACACAGTCCACTCATTATATCTGATGATTAGTTATAGCAGAATTTCCTAACCAGAGGTAAAGATTGTAATTCTGTTTTGCATTGCATTTACTAGCCATTGATGATTGCTTGCTACAAAAATAGTACATTAACAGTAATGTGGAGAACAAAGTTCAGAATTCTGATTTATGAATAGTAATATTTAGTATATATAACTGGAGAAGATGAGACAACACATAGAAATGAGAAAACAAGACAAAATTGCTGTAAAAGAATGCAATTATAATGCAGTTTGTATCAGTGCTATATGGTTAGAAAAATTCTTAGATAAGGAATTGCATGAATTAGAAGTTATTTGATCATGAATTTTATTGTCTGCAAAATGAAATTTAAATGGGAGGGATCTTGGGAGCTGAGGGAAAGATTATAAAAATGAGAGGAGTTGAGGTGTTACCTGAATTCACTTGCATGAGGTTACACTACGTTTGAAAAGCCACATTTGTGAGGGTTTACTATAGTCTTTAGACAAAGGAGTACAATCTTGTCAAAAGACTTCTCTGCAAAGGATTCTGTCATATCCCTGGTACTGATTTAATGCAGCCTTGGAGCTTCAGGAGACCTGTAAATGAAGTAAAGTTTGAGTATAGCAAGGAACAAAAGATTACATGTTATGGTGGTCTGGAGTTGCCAGATGAATAGTGGATTTGTATGTAATTTGCACATTGGAGGAAATTTCCCTGTAATTTCTGCTCACATTTGACATAGCAAACCTGTATGTGAAAAAAGATTAGATTAAACAATTTTTTTAGCTAAGTCTTATTTGTATGGAATAATTAGATCCAAGGTTATGCCACTCACAAAATTCCATAGTAACTGGAGTAGCAGTGGATTTAAGAGCAAAGTGTAGTTACAGCCTTTATATCCAAAAATGTCTTAATTTGTAATGTGCAATGTGATTGTTAATTATATTTTTTGATAACTAAATGAGAGGTACTAAGAATTATCAAAAGGGATAAAGGAGGAAGAATACTATCCACTTATAATCCTGTGTATCATAGAAGGCAGCCAAGAAGGGCAGGATGGAAGGGCTAGAGATCATGCCCTCTTGTATAAACTTTCTAAAAGGGGGAATAGAAGGAACCAATTGAGGATATTCTCACAAGCCATCTGAACCTAGCACTACCTCATTGCATTTGGTTAGGTGACCATGTGTGAAAAAAAGAAAAAACATAATAAGAACTGATGTTGAACACTAGTATCAGTAGCTGTAGCCATAGTGGTAAAATATGTGCTGACTGTGGGTAAGGATGACTTATTTTTCTCTTGTCTAGTGTTTTTAACTGGTTTATTTTTATACAGTAGAAATATCAGTAATTGCTAAAGATGATCAGGGTTACCAAGAGCTGACTTGGGCCCTGGGGAAAGGGTTGGCGTGTGGCTCGGTAGGGCTTCCAATTAGAGAGGGCTGGGGGCCCATGTTACAGGAAAAGAATTTAAGCTACCAATTAAGGAATTTCATCAAAATTATGAATCAAGTGTATGTACACTAGAAGTTGTTTGATCAGTCACTCTACTCATATTTGTAGATTTCATCTTCCCCTTTAGGATCTGGGTATTTTGCCCCTGTAACCTCACTCTCTTGGTGGGCCTACAGATGACGAAAGTGCAGAAATAATTGCACCTTTACCAGAATAATTGTAACAACTTGCAGTAAGAGTGGGATCATTTTCTTTTAATTCTATCCAATAATTTCAGTTGCTTTATTCTATGCAGAAGTGTTTTCGTAGGTAAAGAGTGTTGGTTATAACATGACAACAGCTTGTTAACATGTTAACACAAAAGCTGAAAACGAATTAACGAATTTATTTGAACAATCAAACAATTATGAAAACATGATGGATTGTTAAACCTTAATCAGTTTGATGAGTGTTAGTCATTTATTGAGTGCATGGTCAAAATGATTTTGAAAGCTCAAGCAACAAATCACTTGTAGGACTCTCGAACTTACAGAAGATTGTTGCTTCAGTGTTCACTTTTGAACCTTACGTGAGTGAGAAACAGTGAATAAGTATTAGAGAACATTGGGTGTTATTTTAAGTAAATTCCCAATTTCAAAAGTTTTGAATTTAATGAAGGAATATGGAAAAGGTGCTTGTAGTCATTAAATTTTTAATTATATTTGATAAATTAATGGAACCCAAGCATATATGATGCAATCATATGCTGAGAAGTAGAAGAAACAACCTTAGACTTTATTGTCGCAAATACATAGAATATTAGTTTTATAAAAGGAATGTAAACTACAGTTACCTAAATGAATAAGCTGATTATCACAGTCATATAGGTTTTATTGTATCTTTTCTCAAATTGGCTGTTAATAAGTGTCTTTCAATTTGTATTTGTTACTTCTTTTAACTAAAGTAATGGAGTTATATAATTTCATGTACCCCTTTTGTTTATGTTTTCTCATTTTTGTGTATGAGGCAGTCAATTAGTTCAAGAAATAGAATCAGATTTATCACATTTTCACAAGAATTTGTTTATGCCTGATTTTAGGTTTTATGGGCATACAGAATATAAGAAAATTCTTTAGTGTGAATGATGAAATTTGGAGATATGTCACTAAAGACATGATCCATATTCTTGAGTTTCTGGATTGTAATACCATATTTGAGACAGCAGGTTTTGTGTGTTAATGGCTGCTTATGTGCCTTGTAATAGCAAGAAATTTGTGAGGTAGAATATCCCTCCATGATTAATTCTCTTATATGCACTTAGTTGTATATTTCATATTTTGTATGTGTAATTGTAAGTAAACTGTACATAATGTAAGTTTGTAGATATCAGTGAGAATTTTGTGATACTGTTGTTATGGGATTTGATAAATTTCATAATAAAAGTTTATACTGATTTTTTTTTCATTTCATATATCCACACTGATACTCAGTGCTTACTTTTGGTTACATATTCAAAGAATCTTTGGTAGTCACTAAAAGAGGACCGACTAATATTGAATTCAATGTGAAAATGCTTTAAGTATAGTAATACTAGTCTTGTGTTGTTAAGCTCTGTTTTGTATTGCTATTGTCTTTTCTTCCGAGATGATGTGTTAAAGTGTTTGAAAGCATGGTTAGACTTTTGCAAAAACCAGAAAAATGAAGTGGCTTAGGTATTTGATATAAATTTTTTTTTTATTGTGGTGTGCTTTGATTTGTTTTATGCAGCTCTAGTCCCTGTTTTGTTTGTAGTTACTGTAATGAAATTGCTCACAAAATTGGGAATTCTTGATTTTGAATAATTAGTGATCAAATTAATCTTTGTCACCAAGATTTATCTCTGAGGGACTCAGAAAAAGTGGAGGATTGCAAATTTGCACCTTTGAACTACATGAACTTATAACTTGCTACAAATCTGTTTGATCTGATATTTATGATTTTTACCTTGAATTTTCATTCTTACTCTGCATAACAGAACAAATGTATTTAGTTGTCTGACCATCTTTTCCAGGCATGTGCAAATGCTGCAAGATTCAGAGAAAAACATGATCTTGAATACTGTATGGGAATCTATGCTTGAGTGTACGTTGGAAGTGTTTGAATTCCTCTGCCTCTACAGATATTACCATTTCTTATCTAGTAATGAGACATAGCAATGTATTCTGGTTTCATTAGTATGCAACGTGTCTTTTGAAGAAGGTGTGTGTATGTGTGTAAGGTCGGTGTGGGAGGAGAGAGAGAGATGAGGTGATGTAATTGGATTGCAACCAGGAAAAAGACTATCCGCAGAAGACCAAGTCCTTTACCTCTTCCCATGATAACCTTGTGTGTGCCTAGGGGCAGTTGTGGTGATTCTAACACTGTCAAGTGTCATATATATAGTGTGTGTGGTTGTAGAATTATTTTTCATGTGGTGGTTGACCTTGACATCCTTAAGACCCCTGGCAAGGGATGGGCCTAAAACCCAACTAACTAACCAACCAACTAATCCCGTGAATGTAGGGATCATAGTTTGGGATTTCAGAGAGTTTGTCTGGATGTATGTCTGAGATTTAGTGTACATATTTTATTGTAATTGTTACATATTTGTATTCTAATTATTTTTCCATTTGCTAAAGCTTTTTAGATTCTGTCACATACTTGCACTCAAAGTTTTGTCATGTAGTACATCCTTAGAATTTTGAAAGGAAAAGCTGTGGCAGGTTACAAAGATGTTTAAGGAAGGTTGCAGGGTTTGCTTTAAGGTTTAGCTTTATTGTAGTTGACTAACTGTACTCACTGTACACATATTGTTTCATTCTTGATAATTCATATTACTGTACATTTACATTCTCTTAAGTCTTAGGAAGTAGTAATTGATATACAGATGAATATGAACATCAGCTGAACACAGGCAGTCCCTCAGTAAACTGTTTTATGTCAACAATCATTTAGTTTTAAAACAAAATTGTTGGTCTGAACAGAAATATGTGTCAGCATATGGCTCCTGTGAAAAACCTCAAGCTTACATTTTAATGTGCAACAAATGATTATGGACTTTGCAAAAGAATTTATAATAAGTGACCTGCATTAGGAGTCAAACTGAAAATTTGCAAAAATGTGATGATGGTTTTACCACAATTAGATATGAATTATTTAGAATTTTGGCATAATTTTTCAGGAATAAGGATAATGCTCAGACTGTGTGGAATTGGGGTCATTATGTGGGAGGACAAAAATGGATGTGTTTGAAGGTATAATGCTTCCAATGATGTTATATGGATGCAAGGCATGGGCTATAGATGAGGATTTGTGGAGGAGGGTGGATGAGTTGGAAATACAGTGTTTGAAGACAGTATGTGGTGTGAGGTGGTTTGATTGAATAAGTAATTAAAGGGTAAGAGAGAGGTGTCGTGATAAAAAGAGTATAGTTGAGAGAGCTGAAGAGGGACTGCTGAATTGTTTGAGCATACAGAGAGAATGAGTGAGGAAAGGTTGACAAAGAAGACATACTTTATGTGTCAGGAGTGGAAGGAGCAGGGAGAAGGACGAAACCAAGCTTGAGATGGAAGGATGAAGTACAAACGATTTTGAGTGAATGTACTGTCAATGGTCTTCTGAACCAGGTCAAGTGAAGTGGATGGGAGAATCGATGGACAGGTCTGTGGGACCTGGTAGTAGATAGGGAGCTGTTGTTTTGGTGCATTATACATGACAGCTAGTGAATGGATGTGAGGAAATGTGGCCTTTCTTTGCTTTTTCCTGGCGCTACCTCGCGAACATGGGAAATGGCGATCAAGTATGAAAAAGGGAAACATTGCCATAGGCATAAAACTAAGTTCCTTGGGTATTTTTACACCTACTTCTTTTAAGTGAAAATGTCATTGAAATGTGGAAAATGGAGGAAAGATGAGTATTCCTCAGCTCTGTTTTACATGGAAATTGGGATGCACAAAAAATCTATTGGAAAAACCAGCTTGCCACATGCTGTGGGTCCAGATCCTAGTGGCCAGGACACAGGTGGACGGCTCACCACAACTTAAATAATGCCTGAAGGAAAGAGAGACTTGGTGACAGAAGCAGGAACACAACACATATTTCCTCTCTCCTACTCCAATCCTCTCCTTCATCCCTTTCCTTTCTCTTCCCTGTTGATCCGTAACCTTTCCCTTTCCAGGTCCTCCATCATCTTCTTGTTCCTATTTCATCATTTCCTTCACTTTTCCAGTACTTCTGGCACGCCCCTCTTCCTCCATCCATCCTTTCACTATCTCTCGCCTATTCTGTCGCTCTCCTCTCCTTCCCCTATTCTCATTTCCTCTCACAGTGTCCCTTTTTATCTAACAGACTCATTGCTCTTCATTCTCTATATGCCTAACCCTTTCCCTCCTGTTTCTCTCTCTCTCTCTCTCTTGTCTGCATGGCTGCCTGTCTGTTTATCTGACCACCTATCATCTGTGTGTGTGTGTGTGTGTGTGTGTGTGTGTCTTTGGATCCCCCAGCACCAGAGAGCTGCTCCTGCGCCTCAGCTTACGTTATGCGTCGCCACAGCAGGTTGTGGGAGGGAGGGTCGTGCTCCTGCATAACCACAACCTCGCCGCTGGTGAAGGCCGGACCTGCTCAGTGTTCCTCCAGCCGTGGTACACTTGAGCCAGCACTACTCCACTCAACTACATCACCACACCTTCCTCAGGTAACGTTAACCATACTAGATTCACTGGAGGTAACTCACCCACTGTACACCCACCTCTGGTAACTCACCCACTTTACATCCCCTTCAGGTAACTCACCCACTGTACATCCACCTCAGGTAATTCACCCAATTTGAATCCACCTCATGTAACTCCATGTCCCTCTTCCATAACTCGGTGCACGTACCTCACGAAATATATTGCAGACCAGCAACTATAGAAGTTTAGATCAGTAACACACGTAACGTATCGTTACACATCATCTTACAACATGTAACGTCATTACAGAGAGCATCACGATTGACCTGACCTGACATACTATCGCTTCCTGCCATGTTTCAGACGCCATCCCCATCACATACATAGACCATCATACACTGTTCCCATCAGCAGCCTATCAAACCCCACCTATCCATCACTCGATCATACCGTACCCTTCCCATCATCTACCCTGCCACACACCTGCCCATCAGAAACCACCACACACCTGCCTATCATAAACCACCATACACCTGCCCATCACCAAAACACCACACACCTGTCCATCATAAACCACCACACACCTGCCCATCACCAGAACACCACACACCTGTCCATCACCAGAACACCACACACCTGCCCATCACCAGAACACCGCACACCTGCCCATCACCAGAACACCACACACCTGGGGGGGGGCAGGGTAGTGTGATCCAAGGCTCGTATACTGTTCACATTGTCTGATAACAACACGTGAAGCCTTGAGTGAAGTAATATAAACATTGCTGAGCCGGAGGCTGGAAGTCGGGGGTGGTGGCTTATGTTGATGTTCTTATCACGGGTGTTGACACCACACAACACCCCCCCCCCCCTCCCCCCCTGGTGAGGTCACTGGTGCTCCCTCTTCCT
>JAUUEG010647971.1:0-13509 GCA_032361445.1 Panulirus gracilis
TTGTGATAATGTAACAATCATCCCATATATATCAGCAGAAGATCATTTTGGTAAAAGATTAAGCTCAGTAGAATTACAGCGAACTGAAAGTCTAATGTAGTCGAAAAGAGACTCGTCGTCACGTGGACTGTCTCTATGTACAGCAAGGCGTATAACTAAGCAGGGTAACCTGGGAACTAGCAAACTGCAACAATCAAATGATCATTTATGCAGTTTTTCGAGCCTTGGGAAAATGCACATCCGCAGGACATAAGGGCATCTACAACTGAAGAGTAGAGAGCTGATTAACTAATCAGCTAATTAGCTGATTAGCAGATAGAAATCTACATGAAAAGTTTATATTTTTTCTTTTTGATATGTACACATTTCTTCTCTTACCACATCGATCTATGATTTTCATATCTCTTCCAATGTCACAACACTGGTCTGTTGCTCTTTGAATCTCTTTGTAATACCTCCTGTCTAATTAGGGGAGGGACGCTATTGGCTAATTGAGCCAAACAGGAGTCAATATCGTTGGGTGTAGAGGATGACCAATTCTGGCAGTAAATCATTCAGAATCCAGGCAATTAGTGTCTCAATATCTTTCATGTTGTTGTTGTGATAACGTGTTGTAGACCAAGCACTACGACGGACGTGACGCTGGAGGAGAGTGAGTGGTTAAAACGTACCCTGGAGTCTTCTGAGAGAACTTGCCTGATGGACAAGTTGGACAGCTTTACTACCTACAGTGATCGTGAGTTTTCTCACGTTTGCAACAGTTATTTCGGCTGCAATGAAAAATTTTATGCTCGGAAATGTGACAAGTGGTAGAATTATTTCCAAAAAAAGTTTGTAATTTATTAAGGTATATACGTGATTTGTCAAATTTTGTGGACTGTAAGTGTGGCGCATCAGTTTGCATCAGGAGGATACATCACTGTTATCTAACGCATAGTCACCAGAAGAGGCAATTGGTAGGTTAGCAGTGTATATTCTTAGGGAATTCTGTATTTTAGCTGCACTGGGTAGGTGTGGAATCGTGAGATTTCGTGATCACTTTTGAGTAGCTGGTTTGGGAAGGCGAGGTGTTTTGCAGCTGACAGATGACCCAGTGTTTAACTCATGGTTGTGCCTAATGACCTCATATCGTCAGAGTATAGTCTCTCTTAGCAGTGCGAAGACAGGCAAAAGTCTCCAAGGGTCACCTGGAAGCTTGTATTGAACCCAAGACAGTCGACAATGTGTTTGACATTGACCTGTGGGTAAATGATGTAGACAGATTCTACCACATTTAGTCCTAATTTCTGCTTGCATTTTTCATGGGATAAGTAATGTTGTCAAATATATCAAATATACTGTCGACTATTTAACTACCCATTCACACTGGGCTAATTAGGTTGTTGGATGATCCACGGTAAGTACAGTCCCGATTGTGACAACGAAGAAATGGAGCCGATAGCTGGAGTACTTGAAGATGATGAACTGTTTCTTTCACCATAACGTATCACGTAGAGTGACACCAGTAGGAATGGGGGACTCATCATCCCGGAGGTGGTGCGACATAGGGAGACAATAGATTATGGGACTTGAGTCGGATGCAAGACGAATGTGTATAACTACACTACGTTCTTAGCTTGGTTGATGGTAACGTGGGTGGTAGAGATCCACCTTCCTGTACCTGTTGTGTAATTATGTATTTGTAACTAACTACGTATTTTTCTGATGAAGTTCTGCAGTCGTGGGCCCCCATCTCTTAAATAATCATTAGTATCATACAGTTTTATAGGACTTTCAGCGCTGTCATTATTCTCAATTCCTCACACATCTTATTCCATTTCTCTGCTACTCTTATCCCGTGATGATATATATTTGCATATCATCTAATGAATACCTTGCTTATTATCATTCTACGATCTCTGGTTGTGTTATCTTTCCATTTTTCACTGCTGGCGTCATCAAACTGATTGAAGCCTTAAAATGCGGAGCCCATTAATAAACGCGAACGTACATGACTGCGATGTATGTCAACAGTCATATAACATTTTTCTCCGTCATTGTTTAAACTGCCTGGCTCAAGGGAAGCGGCTGTACAAGAGTCAGGTGACGCTGCTGGCCGCCCCTGGAGGACCATCAATCACCACAATCACTCACAGAACTTCACACACAGCGTACTAAATGCGTCATCCTGGCTGGATGCCAGATCTACGCGCCCATTATTGTGGTCAGTTTTGGCATATAAAAAAAAGTGTATATCTTTATAGTTTTTGATAGAAATCAAATTATTCAATTGTTTATTAGAAAATATAGATATCTATACGTATAAACGATGTGTAAATATGTAAATACTGCATTTAACACACAAAAGCATGCATAAAATACGTGAATATGCTTAAAATAAGACTAAGGCATGTTGTAAACTCACGTCTGGAAATAACCATAAAGTGTGTAATGTGATTCGGTGTGTGTAGCATGAAGTCACCCTTATCAAAAGACGTAACTGTCATACATTTACAATGATTTCGCCCACCCAAGTCCTACCCCATCTGCTCAGCACCCTTCCACACCAACAGAGAAGAGTATACTACTTTTATTTCTCCATTTTTGATGTTGAAACGAAAAGAAATTTCCGTTTTTTGTGCGTGAGTGCAGGACTTAAGCCTTCAGTGTAAGGTCAAAGGTTCATGTCAAACTGTCGTGCTCAAGAGTCGCTCTCTCCGTCGTGTTCAAGGGAGTTGACGCTCCACAGCACTGAACAGATTCTTTCTTTTTGTCCTCATTTTAAAACCTTTACTTGTAAGCTGCAGCCAGTATACAAAAGTCTCGTTTTCTATGAGTGAGGATGATTTCTGACGAATAGCGTAAGCAAGGACTAAAAAACTGAAAGAACTTGGTCAGGTCACCCCTTACTTTTGTCTCTTCCATGGAAGAGAAATTCATGGCCTGTATCCCCTGGATGTAATTCATCTCAATTCCAGCATTAGATTTGTTGACCTCTTCTGAAAGTCTACATATGAGGTCATTTTGCGTCTTTCAGCGCGGTGACTAAACAAGAAAATATTCTCGTTTTTATATCATGCGAAGTAAACAGTGTGCTGTCTATATCTCTTCCTCTGTGTTTGAATGCTATTCCATTATTTGCTGAACAGATAGTTTATCTACTTTACAGTTTTCCTCTGGTGGGGCCCTGGCAACATGTTCGATGAGATGTCGACTCCCCAAAATCCCCCTCGAATAGAGATTCCTGTAACTTATTTTATGTTGTATAGTACTTTTGCTGAGTCGTCTTTCACTGTACACTATCCATTTTATTTTACATTTAATCGGGTTGAGTTTTCATGAGCCATATAGAAGGCCAAGTTTGGAATTTGTCTAAGCATCCTTTCAAGCTGATGCTTCCTCACCTTCGACATTCATCAAGACCTTGACATCATCCGCAAACATAATCAGATATGAGTCAGGTCCTTCTAGCAAGTCATTCACATTGATCAAGATGGCATCCCAGCAGACTCCCTTTATGCCCTTCTGCTGAGTCAGTTTTCTATCCATCGTGGTAGTTTCCCCTTATTCCTTATTACTTATTCCTTATTCAGCTTCTTTCCCAACCTTCTATATAGTCTAGTTTCAAATTCTTTCTGACAGTTCAGTTGCATATAATCCATCACTCCTTATCTTTTGTCTATATAGGACCTCTAGTTGCCACCATCTGGACTATCTTGTATTAGCTCTTAGTGCTTCTTTAAGAGCGGTGACCAAATATGAGAAGCATATTCTGGTTTTGGCCTTGTGTAGGATATGAATAGCTGGCTAAATTTTTCTAAATCCATGCACTTGAAAGCTATATTGATGTTTGCCATCAGACAGTTTGTCTCCTTTACTATTCTTCTAATGTAGGACTCTGGCGACAGGTTAGGTAGGATGGCAACTCCCATGACTCAAACACACACAGAATCTGAGGTTTATTTCCTGCAAGGCGATAATCATAGTGAGGCCTTCTTTTACTCTGTCCCATCCTAATTACTTGACATTTGCTTGGGATGAATTTCATCAACCATTCTCAGGCCAACTTTCATGTCTTTTTAGGTTCCTTTGTGAGCTGATGCAATCCTTCTCGCGTTTCACTTCCCTCACAACTCTTGCATCATCTGGAGACATAATCAGATTGGAATCCATACCGTTTCATAAGTCATGAGCATATATCAAGAAGAGCAATGATGCTAGAAGAGAACCCTACAGCACCTTGCTCTCACGTTTTTCCATTTTGTACTCAGTCTTTCCTGGTACTTCCTCGCACAAGTCTACATCCTAAGCTCACTTACTCTCACTACTCTCCTTACCCCGACATTCTCTCTTCTTTTCTGAAAACCTCTACAAATCTTCACCTTCGCCTCCACAAGATAATGATCAGACATCCCTCCAGTTGCACCTCTCAGCACATTAACATCCAAAAGTCTCTCTTTTGCGCGCCTATCAATTAACACGTAATCCAATAACGCTCTCTGGATATATACATATATTCTACCAGTTAGTTTACGGATAATAAGAATGAGATAAAGAAGCTGTGGGATACGACTTGACTCGTGGGTGTCCAGCACTGAGCAACTCGTCCTTGCTGGGACTGTCTTGACTCCACCCATGACGTCATATCCCCTTCAGCCATACTTCGCTATGATGCCAAGGTTTGTATTAGTTTTACGCGGGAGTTCCATCAATTAGGAAGGGATGATTGGTTTGTACCGTATACAAGCAACTCTGAAGCTAGAGGCCACTGACCATGGGATGGGTTGGGGTACGCAGTAAATTAGTAGAAGAATTTTTTGCTCCGTAAATGAATGACTGTGCAGAGGATTTATGTGTATTTGTACTCTGGTCAGGCGTCGATGATGAGTTCAACTATGATTCCTAATCAAATCAATTTCTGATTTAAGCTGGTATTCATATATTCCCTTCTCCGTAGTATATAGTTTCATTTTTGAGACATAGCTTAGGTAATCTGGTTAACTCGTGTACGTAAATATTCTATACATGTGGCAGAGTCGCTCTCGTCGCCGCCATTCCCTGCTCTGCTCTCTCTAACTTGTCGTTGGTGGAGTGGGAGACCTGTGCAGTGCTGGTCCAGTTGTTCGGACTGGGCTTGGGTAATGATATGTATTTCGACTTTGCTGTTGGTTTAGGTCATAGTACCACCTTGACACGGGTTCCCTGATGGTGGCTTGGGTCACAGGTTAGGTATGAGTGGTGGCAGCAGCTGGTGCAGGGTTCCTCAGGATCAGGGTTGCTCCTGTAATGATGTCTGTTGTGTGCGGGGAGGGCGATTAACGCTCGTGGGGCCCCATCTCTTGAACCCTGCTATCATACAACCTTTAAACTTCTGTCTGTTGTCCACATTCACAATAACAACATTCATTTCATTCCACTCCTTCACTGCTCATGGTGTAAAAGACTTATGTACATATTTTCCGGAGAGTTCCAGCTTTTCCAAAAAAGAAATAATGAAAAATTCAATTATTGATTACTAAATGTAACCTCAATTACGTCTAATTTTAGTAAGAAGAGGAATCTCAACATATAACGTCCAGAGTTTTTGTCAGGAAAAAAAGTGTTTATCGGTGCCCTTGTTCCAATCACTTCTTCATTTACAAAAAGCTTACATTAATTTTCCCAAACTAAATGTAAGATAATCATTAAACTGACAAATTTCGGAAGAGTTATAATCTACTTGTGAGGTATCTTAATTTTTGTTTCATGTTATTGTATATAAGAAATATTATCTTCAATGAGACCCTGTGTGGGGAAACCTGCCTGCAACACAATCGTCTGCCTCGAAAAAGCAAAACATTGTAATGTTGTGTGTACTGTGGCAGGTGTACTCTATGATTAGCTTCTGGCGTGACGCAAGGACAAACCAATTTGCCAAAGATAACATGAACTTGTACTTTCAATTAGTACAATGTTAGAAGGTACTCGATATTTCAAGAACAAGCCCGAACGAAAAAAAAAAAAGATACAGGATTAAAGAATCTGTGTCTCTGCAGCTAAACGTTTATATAAATCTTGAATAAAAGTTGCCTGCGGTGTGGGTGGCTACGTTTACTGCTGAGGAGGGCAATCCATTTACTGACGGGCGACTCCTCTGAAGTTTCTTTTCTAAGATACGAAGATGTAGACAGACCACCGGCATGTGTTGTGTCCGGCTAAAACAGGTACCTTAGCACGGACAAGTTCCTCAAGTGATGTTTTTGCACTTCATGAAATTCATATCTTTCCCGCTAAGAAAGGAAGTGGTCAAGAATGCATTATGGATTTGGTTTTCTTGAGTGGTGTAGCAGCACATGTGAAGAATATGAATCAAATGTTACAAGATGAAGGGATATTGTTGTGAAAACTTTTGTAGGAAAGATGAAGTTTTTTTTGTAGAGCGGGTCATCGAGGATGATCAGCTAGAGAGGAAAAACAGCAACCTGGGTTGCTCAGCACAAGACTTCTCCAAACGTTCTAGACACTCGGACCATCGTGCCTCCCTGGTTGATGGCTGCCCTCCACCTACTATGCACCTACCTATCATCCTGCCTCTCTACTTACAGTGTGTATCGTAATTCTAATGGTTGACTTTATATCCAAGTTTCGTAATGGGAGACAAATATTTTTTTGAGTCACTAATAAGTAATTGTTTGACTACTAATGCGACGTGTTATTGTCCGGAGATCCAGCAATGAAATGCATAAGTAAGCTTTTGTGTCCTGGTTCAGGTTTGCATGTTAATGGTTGGATGTTCCCTTTACTTAACTCTTCCAGGAATTCTGGTGCACGTATCGCGGGATTCCTCAGGCTGAAGCCCTGGATGGCTGCCTAAGCTGGGTAGGTTGGACTTAATGTTTGGGCTGACGTTCACACGTGAGTTATTATGAAAGGTTGCAGTCATTACCGTCAGACTAATTATCGTCCTGGGACAGTATTTTCCTATTGTATTATTCCTCTCTTAGCTTTCCTTATCTCTTCTTTCTTTCCACGGTTTGTTGTGTTCTTTTATCTTTTCTTTCCTCTCGTCCTTCTCATTGCCTCTTTATTTCTTTCAGTCGTTCTTTCCTATTTTCCTCCTCCTCTTCCTCCTGTAACTTTTATCCCCTCCTCCTCCTCCTCCTCCTGCCATTTTGCAACATCGCCTCCTCATTCTTTTCTCCTTCCTTGGTTACAGAGGATGCTGGGAAGTCGTCATTTCATTGTTGACGAAACACGTAGATGTGGGAGGGGCGGTCAGTGACTCACTTCAGGATGTTAGTAGTTCCCTGAACGGCTCTTGTACCTAACCTGAACCCTCCTGCATGACCTTCATAGGAAGCCTCCGATTGTCCTGTAGGGTCAGAGTCCAGGCGTGCTGGCCCACCATGCAGGGAACCGTAACGCAGGATCTCATTCTTCCCTGACGTTTCCACCACCAACAACTTGCACTGAGTTTGGTTATCTAGCTGGACACTGGTACCCCTCAGGGGACGGCCTACCACTGACCCCATCCAACTGGGGCAGTGCAGCTCTGCCTGGTCAAGTAGTGTGTGAAAGCACTAGAATGAAAGTTGCTACTTTTGTAAACACTCAAGATACTTTTACCCACAGCTCCCTGATGACATAAGATGACGAGTCTTACCCATGTTTGCCGATTGGGTTTAAGCTGAAGTGTCTCTTAGATTTTGCTGCCAAGCAGGTAACAGGAACTCATTAACAGTCTCTGTGTGATATCACTGTGTAACACAATTTTGTCACTGGGTAGTAAGTGTTATTTCCTAATTGCTTATGCGTAAAAGTAAAGAAAAGGGCTATTGTTCCCTTCAAACTTTGCTTTTTTGTGACCAAGACAGTGATATTTTGAAATTCACCTATTTCCAATTGGACAAGGGGCGAATTTGCACGTTATTATTCACATAAAGACAGAAAGCAACAACATATGAATCAAAATTAACATGTATTTACTCTAATGTTAAACCAAAGTGATCATAGAAGATTTAGAAGTGAGTAGTTTTTCGAGATTAACGATTGTAAATCACTTTCACGAATCAGACTCCAAATATAATCTCCCATCATGTTCTCGTTATATGTTCCTTGTTAGCGGCGTTCAAAGTCCTGTATATCCTGGTGGAAGCGCTCGTCTTGCTCCTCCGAATACGCTCCCGTGTTCTCCCTGAATTTATCAAGATGAGCGTCGAGGATATGGACTTTGAGGGACATCCAACTGTCCATTTTGCCGCAGTTCTTCGCCATAGTCTCAACCAGCTCCACATAGTTTTCAGTCTTGTGATTGCCCAAGAAGTCCCAAACCACTGTGACAAAACTGTACCAAGCTGCTCTCTCCTTCCTAGTGAGTTTCTTGGGGAATTCCTTACACTTCAGGATCTTCTTCATCTGTGGTCCGACGAAGACACTGGCTTTGGCCTTTGCCTCAGACAGCTTAAGGAAGAAGTCATGAAGGTACGTGAAGGCTGCAGACTCCTTATCTACAGTTGTGACAAATTGTTTCATTAGGTCTGATTTTATGTGCAGTGGTGGCATCAACACCTTCCGAGGGTCCACCAGTGGCTCCCACTTGACATTGTTCATCCCCACAGAGAATTCGGTCCGCTGTAGCCAGTCCCGCTTGTGGTAGTGCACCGCGGTGTCCCTGCTGTCCCAAAGGCAAATATAGCAAGGAAACTTGGTAAAGCCGCCTTGGAGACCCATCAGGAATGCCATCATTTTAAACTCTCTGATGACCTCCCAGCTGTACTCATTATAAATCAAGGTGTCTAGCAAGGTCTTGACATTCTTGTATTCTTCTTTGAGGTGCACCGAGTGAGCCACGGGAAGAGATGGGTACTTGTTCCCGTTGTGGAACATCAAGGCTTTGAGGCTCCTGGATGAACTGTTGATAAAGAGGCGTCACTCGTTCGGGTTACAGGCGATTTCGATTGCCTCGAACAAACTGGTTACACTGTAGCAGAAGCAGAGCCCATCTTGACAGGTGAAGAAGCTGGAAAAACCTAGATGACGCTTCCTCTGATCTGCGATTTGCACATTTCATCCAACATGTTCCACTGCTTGAGCTCAGATGTCAAAAGCTCGGCATTGGACTTTGTGAATCCAAGATCTCTGATCAAGTCGTTGAGGTGTTTCTGAATGGGGTAGTATGGGTTCCTCTCCTGAGCTGCAACTCTGAAATTGTAATCTGGATCTACAACGTCTTCCTCCCCCTCTGACTGGAAACTTCTAGAAAGTTCTATATCTGCTACTTAGCACAGAGTCTATGTGGAATGTTTTGAAAAATAGATAAATTTCAAACTATCACTGTCCTGATCACAAAAGCATAGTTTCAAGGGAATAACAGTCATTTTCTATACTTTTTATAAATAATTAGAAAAGAACACTTATTACCCAGGAACAAAGAAGTAAAAATTTGTTACACAATGTATTTGTCTCGCAGAACCTTTGCTACACATACGTGCCATATGTGCTGAACTGAGCGCTACAGTTACATCTTTCCTGGAAAGATGTGGAAGAGTTGATAACTCTTACTAAACTCTGTTGAAAACATTAGGACGAAAGTAAAACTTTGTAGTCTTCCGTCTCAGATAGATTTTATGGTGTAGTTATAAGTATCATAAGTAGTTTGTGTTTTAAAGGTTTTAAATGAATACTATCTTCTCATCATGAATAGCCTTCCTGTTCATATCCCGAGAGATTAACTGTTGCAAAGAATTTGAGTAGAGATCCCAGCAGGACATGACAGAAAGATTAGCTAAGGTCCACGCATGTCCAAAATATTGATTTTGGAAGACTGTCTACTGGAGACAACGTATGATTTACTATATACATTATATGTTATATTTGTGCACTTCTCGTGAGAGATAAGTAAGATGTCCCGTATCACAGCCAAAGGCCGTAGAAGACAGTGGACCTTTTCCTTCTGGGTCGTCAGTCATACAGTCAGGAGTCCGTCGTGACAGCAGACAACTGGTGACTCCTGGTGCCGTACTGGAGGTAACAATTATAACGTGTACGAAGACGGGGCAACAAGAGGCATGTGTCCACCCTCACCACCAGCAACTTCACAAGTCGCACCAAATGTATTCATTGGTAACGTAACGTACTTATGCAACACTTTGTGCCTCAGGCAGGGTTTAAAGTAGAGAGAAAGTTGTCTTTGCAATATGTTTATTCTGTCACATCGGTTTAGAACTTACCCCAATTTCGATTATGGACTTTTAAGTTGTTTCCTAATTATATAATCCACGATACCGAATAAACCGAGTTATTGTTCCATGATTCAAACCATTTATGAAACTGGTCGCTACAAGAACACCTGTCATCAGCGCCGGAGCACTTGGAGTCGTTGGTGGAGGCTGTGAGAGAAATATGGCCACCTATAAGTAACCTCGGGGTGGCTTGCAGGTGTGGTGCTCGAGACATCTGTCGTAGCAGCACTTCTCAAAGCCGGGACACTTGGAGTCGTTGCTGCAGGTTGTAGGGGGACGGAAGGAACCAACTCGGGGACACTGGGGACGAACGCGAGGACACCGGCCGGGCTTGACTATAGGGTAGGACGAGGGTTCATCATCGCTCTCACAGCAGTAATACTGACGTTCAGGCGTCCTGCACCAGTAGCGGCAGCCAGTCACTTGGCCCTTGTTAGGAGTTAAGTTCAAGCGGACCTTAATACGTAGCCCGCCGAGGTCCAAGGCGAGTGTGGCGGCGGCCAGGAAGGCCACCAGTAGCGCCACCACCACACAGTTACCACCACTTGCTGCCTGAAATACATGAGAACCGTGACTAAAGATCGTTTGTTGAGGTAGTCCTTTGGCTGCGGGAATTAGATTATAGAAGGGATCGCCAGAGCGGTCGATTATAAAGGAAAAAGTGAAAGCTATTCAAAATCTCTTTGTCTTTTGAAACCTAATGAAATCTAATGGCAAACGTAATGATGCTGGGAGTAATATGAAGCTAAAACTTACCGTCTTTAGGAGATACTGTGCCAAATCATGCATTAAGTGACCTTTATTATCATGTTCTGGAACTGATAAAGGTGATGCAAAAGGAAGGCTAAGGATGTCCACACCATGAACATGCGAGAAACATCAAAAACTTGTAGAATATCGTATATAACATGACTATCAGACCTACACATTCCCATCTGATGGGGTTGATCAGACCTACACATTGCTATCTGATGGGAAGGATCAGACCCACACATTTCTATCTGATGGGGTGGATCAGACGTACACAAACAAGAACAAATCTATTGAAATATTGCGTGTTAATCATGCAGTGTTTCCCAAACTTTTTTGCATGTGATCCTGAGCAAAGGATTTTTTTTGGTCCTGGTGACCCTCAGGACGGATTGATGGTTTCAGTCTTTCTTCATTTGGTTTTATCCGCTAAATCTTACTGAATCTTACTTTAATCTAATAATCAATAAATTTCGACATTCTTTAAATTGATAGAAGAGAATGAAAGGCACTACTTCATGCAAATGTGATTTATTGCAAACTCAGACAAACGAAGACAAACAAACATTTGACTGGCAACCATGAGGCTGCTTCATGAGTGAGCTATGCCTCTTGACTATTGATTCTTGGCTTATAAATTCAGTAAACAAAAATTGAAGTTACCATGATGATGCTTTTTTATGATGATACATATGACAGGAATTTGATAATTCACTTCTTCAAGTGGACCTCATTCCAGAAATATAAAAGGAAGAAAACATTTAGTATTCTAGTGGCTACTGTGATGGTCCTTCTTGTTATGGGCGCGTTCTTCCAGATTCAGGTTATGTTGATAGACAGAGCACAGCACAGATCATGCCAAGGATTTAGACGGTTCTTTGCTTTAGTCCTGACCCTCACAAGAACTGAAAAAACCTTAGAAAACGGAGAAGAGCATTTTCAGCCTCACAAGTCCAAAATAGGCTTTTCCTTAAGTTGAGCCCAGAGCTCAGAGTATAGAACTCAAAACGTTGCTTCTGCGCCTGATTTTCCTGGATATCTATAAGTTCTTGAAAACCAGAGATGTCTTCCCCAACTTCACCGATGTTCACACCGAACACATTCCTAACCCAGCTATGTTGACAAAGGTCAACATTTTTTGGCAAATATCCATCCATTTCCTCCTGAAGCTCCTTCAAATGATCTTGAAAAACCACTTTAACGTCAGCAAGGACTATTTTTGACGCATCTTCCAGCACTGCTGCACGCCCTCAGCTCTGGAAAAGTAGCCATATTTCCCTTGGCTAATCTTTCTCTCCAAAGTGCAAGTTTATTCTTGAATGAGGCAATTTTTTCCACTAATGTCCATCATAGTTTGATTTTGGCCTTGTGTGTCTGAACTCAGTTCATTCAGGTGTCTGAAGATGTCGCGTAAATAAGCTAGCTTTGCCACCCAAGCAGGATCTTTGAAGCAGTCAGCCAGCTTATGCTTCTTCTCTTGGAAAAACTTTTATTTAATTTTCTACTTCAATAACTCATCCACGAATGCGTCCTCGGCACAGCCAGGGGACATCAGTCCTAGTGATGTGATTCCTTCTCTTCACACATTTGATGGAAAATGCTTGATTTCAAAACTCTAGCCTTGATGAAATTCACGATTTGGATAACATCATTCAGAACCACATGGAGTTCCGGCTGGAGACATTAAGAGGCCAAGTTTTCCTGATGTAAGAAACATTGAATCATTATGACAACAGGATTTTCTCTTTAAATCCGAGTGACAAAATCTACATGAGTTCCCATCATAGATGAAGCTCCATCAGCACACACAGCCAAGCAATTCAACCAGTCTAGGTTGTGATTCTTGAGAAAATTGTCCTCCATAACAAAGATGTCTCACCCAGTGGTGGTTGATGACAAGACTCTACAGAACAGAAATTCCTGAAGAATTCCGTGAGCTCTATAATGTACATCACAAGAACCATGAGTTGAAGTTCGCCACAGATTCATCTATCTGCAACGAAAATTTTTCTGCGTTGCTCAGCGCCACAATGAGTTGATCCAAAATATCTAATGACATGAGATCAATTCAACGCTTGATGCTGTTCTTAGAAAGTGGCATAAAGTCAACCTTCTTATAAACAGCTCCTCCATCAGAATTTTCCTACGCAGTTACTGCCGCTGGTTTTAGCAGCTCCTCTCCAATGTTATGAAGCTTTTGCATCTTGCAATACGTCATGCCACATCAAAGGAGGCCAAGGAAGCTTTCTCCAAAGAAAAAGCTGAGCCCGAAGGAGCATCAGTCTGACTTGGTTTTACCTGTTCTTCCTTATCCTTCCAATGACTTGATGGCTTTTCAACAAAGTTTGGACGAACTGAACACAAATGATGTTTTAGTTTGTTTTCCTTCATAGATTCCTTGGTGAGGACCTGCAGGCAATGGTCACACTGAGGACGTACATTTCCCGCTCTCACTCTCCCTCAGCTCAGTGATGACGTGTTCCAGACTCTGGTTCATACTGCAAAAGTTGTTTGAGATGAGCCATCGCTCCCTATGGAATTCAAACCTGAAATTTATAAA
>JAUUEG010648189.1:7823-19577 GCA_032361445.1 Panulirus gracilis
GTCTGAACAGATATAATGGAACTTCGTGGTGAATGCAGAACTTAGATATTTGAATAGGAGTGGAACAAGTGTACTGAGACTTTGGTAGATATAATGGAATCAGGGCAAAAGAACTAGGTAGATACAAAGGAATCAGGGTAAAAGAGCTGGATAGATGCAATGGAATCACGGTAAAAGAGCTGGGTAGATGCAATGGAGTTGGGGCAAAAGAGTTGAGAAGATACAACAGGATTTTGGCAAGTAGTGTAAAATGAATTGAGCCATAGGCATCTAGGCAGTGAACCAGAAATTAGACAGGTTTCAATAAGATTTTGACTTGTACTATGGGAGTGGGACCTTTACCAAAAGAATTTTACAGGTTGAATTGAAACCTTGTATATATATCCCTGGGGATAGTGGAGAAAGAATACTGCCCATGTATTCCTTGCATGTTGTAGAAGGTCATTAAGAAGGGTAGGAAATGGGTGGCTGGAAATCCACCCCTCCTGTATTACTTTTCAAAAGAGGGGACAGAGCAAGGAGCCAAGAGAGGAATTTTCCCACTGAGGCTCTGTTTTCTTTTCTTGACGCTATCTTGTTCATGCAGGAAATGGCAAGCACGCATGAAAATAGTTTGGACATATAGAACGAATGAGTTACAAAAAGTTAACAAAGAGAGTATATTCGTCAGAGGTGGAGGGAACAAGGAGAAGCGGGAGACCATATTAGAGATGGAAGGATATAGAGAAAAAGATTTTGAGCGATCAAGGCCTGAACATGCAGGAGGGTGAAAGGCGTACACGTGAACATGTACATGTGTGTGTATATGTATGTGAATGTGGTATGTATATTTATGTATATGTACATTTATGTGCACACACATCTGTGTATGCATATGTATATGTGTATACGTCAATATGTATATGTACATGTATGAGCATGTATGTATATATGTGAGTATATGAGTGGTTGGGTCTTTCTTCGTCTGTTTCATGGCACCATCTCGCTGACGCTGGAAATGGCGATCAAGCATAATAAAAGAAATGAAATAATATATGTATATACGTGTGTATATGAGAGGATGGGTCTTTTCATCTGTTTCCTGGCACAACCTCGCTAACGCAGGAAACAGCGATCAAGTATAATGATAGTAAGAAGTGTATGTTATCCCTGGGGATAGGTGAGAAAGACTGCTTCCCACATCAACAATAGGTTGTAGGAAATAAAGGTAGCTTGAAATAGTGACTTCATAGCTTCATTATTAGGTGGAGTGAATGAGGTGGAACTAGGCCTTAATTATCAGAAGTGTGACCTGGATTTCATTATCTGATGAAATGGGGCTGGGGCCTCATTTTCAAGTTGATTTAGAAGGTTTTCATTAATGGATGAATTAGGACTTGGTTTTGATTCTCAGAAGTAGGACATTTTCATAATCAAATATGTTGGAATGTAGGCTTATTTATTAGGGGGAGTGGGAGTTAGGCATTAATGAATCAGTAAAAGTAGATGAATGGAGTGAATATAAGGTGAAGAGAGGTTTTCCACCTTCTCTAGTGAAACCTTTATATCACGAAGTATTTTCTCTTTAGTGGAGAATCGGGTGCCGGGAAGACGGAAAGCACTAAGTTAATCCTCCAGTATCTGGCTGCCATCTCTGGAAAGCACTCTTGGATAGAGCAACAGATTCTAGAGGCCAACCCTATTCTAGAAGGTCAGTAAATTAAGGTTCTTATTAATAGTTCTGTTGAAAAGTTACTTGTATTGGAAATTTCGTGGCATTTGTACTATCTCCTTAGTATCTGCCCAATAACTATTAGCCCAGTAGACTTTACTCTTCCCATGAGAACCTCCACCTTTCACTGATGAAGCAACAATTTTTTTACAGCTTTTGGCAATGCGAAAACAATTAGGAATGATAACTCGTCCCGGTTTGGTAAATATATTGACATACACTTCACAAAGGAAGGAGTGATTGAAGGGGCGTCCATTGAACAGTACCTTCTGGAAAAGTCTCGAATTGTCTCTCAGGGAGCAGATGAAAGAAACTACCACATTTTTTACTGCATGTTGGCTGGGATGACTCGTGAAGAAAGACAAAAGCTGGAGTTGACTGATGCATCACAATATAAATATTTGATTGGGGCAAGTATTATCTAAGCTCTTTTTAGTCACTGTGACATACTAGGGCTGAGATTATGATTCAAGTATATTTTCTCATAAGACATATGCAGTACTTGGAAAGTGACTAATATAAATGTCAGATAAAACCTGAGAATTGATTATATGGGCTTGATGAGGTTCGAAGGGAAGATATGAAGATGAACGTAATGCTTGACCCTGTTCTTGGAAACAGTCACCACCTCTTGAATTTTTTCACTTTTTTTTTCTTCCTTCCATATGCTTTGTGATGTCAGTATTGCAGTTAATTGGAAGCAGTGCTGTGACATCTAGAGATGGCTGACCAATAGATTCCAATAGAATGTTCATCTTACCAGTCAAAAATTGTTCTCCTTTTCCTTTAAAAGTCAGCATAATCACAACAGAAATCAAATCTTTTGCAGAAGCAAATTTAGGACATTATTTGAGTTGATATATAGGTAGAGAGAACAGTTATATGGAATAGGGATTTCAGATGTGTACTGAAAAAGTTAACTGCTGTGCACTTAATCCATGTTAGTTCTTTAGACTTAATGGAAAACTTGTAAGATTGTCTCTTTACACTTGGGTTTCATAAATGCAGTTTGCTGTTCCTTTAGCACCTGTTAACTTTCCACAGGGTGGCAGCATAACCTGTGAAGGACGTGATGATGCTCGAGAATTTGCCGACATTCGTTCTGCCATGAAAGTTTTAATGTTTAGTGACTCTGAAGTATGGGAAATAATGAAGATTCTTGCTGCAATTTTACACATGGGGAATGTCAAGTTTAGAGGGAAAGTCATAGGTAAGTGTTTAGACTGCAGTGCTGGAAATTTGGCTTGAAGTATGTGTATTAGTGTGTAAGCAAGGAAAACTGAATGGCATTAACTGTAGCTTAAAATGATTTATGAAAGTGTGGAAATTTACCTTGATATATGTATGTATTTAATTAGGATGATCATATATGTTGAAGTTCTTGATATTGTTCATAATAAAACATGACTTTGAAAGAGGTAACTTGTTATAATTTGCAGCTGGTCAGTATATTGATGTATATCATAATTTGTGATTGATGATGTCATGGATGTTGGTCACAGTAATAGATTAAATTGTAGGTAATAGATTCCTGAGGCTGGAATGGTTGTAGATTATGTAGTATTGAGGTTTGTGGATAATAATAATATGGGTGAACTGGGTTTTGGATAATCACTCATTGTTGATGATGTTAACTTGGGTAAAATTGGGTACAGGAGATAGTTGTTGGATTGAACTTGGTTTTTGATAACTAACTGGAATAAATTGGGTTATGTATAATGCTTATGGTGTAATTATCAGCATTGATAAGATTGTAAATGATCATAGTATTGTTAAATTGAAGTGGATTTTAATGTTAAGAGATAGATTGAATTTTGGATAATGTTTCTAATCTGCATACTTTGATGGTGAAAGAGCTATATGCACATTTATTTATCTTGGAAAAGGGAATGTTTGACATGCCAGCCTCAAGTATAAAGTTTTGGGGAGAAAATGATGTATAGAATCTTCTTTCACATGGGTATGTTAGATAAAGTGGGTTTGCGACCTTGATAGCCTTTGCACAGTTTCCAAAGTTGAGGACCCCAGCCTTCCTCCTTTTTGCATGGCTTTGTTTTAGATCTTATTATGATCAAAAAATAATTTGAGATATCAATTGCATTGAATAGAAGTAATTTTCTGAGTACTCCCACACTGCCAAACAATGTTGTTGATCATATGTTTGGTTGTAACACCATGTGTGGGTACACAGTAGTACAGAGAGTGATATAATAAGACACTGATACAGGATATTTTGATAAAAGTATTGAGTTGAATTTTTATTTGACATCATTTTGACATGTATCAGTGAGTAATGCAATTGTTATTTTATTAGGCTTCATAGGATGTTTATGATGCAGCATTGGTTATAACAATGAGTGCTCCTTCATATGCTTTTTTCATTGAATAATATTATCTTTTTTTTTTCTTTCTAAAAATAAGCACTGTAATTAGGCTGTTACAAGATGTACCATTTTGGGTCTGCATTCAAGATATTCCTTAAATGATCCCCTTGAATCCCTACAGATAACTTAGATGCTTCAGAGATTCCAGATACAACATCAATGGTTCGAGTAGCAAGATTTCTGGGTGTTGAACCTCGGGCCATGAAGGAAGCTCTCACTACTCGGACTATCTTTGCACAGGGTGAAACTGTGGTAAGTATTTCTATCACTTAGACATTACTCCTGTTTTTGAGATATAGATCTTTATCAATAATGAATCTCTAGATTGATTTAATTATTGATTTGGTAAATAGATATCAGTGACCAAGTTTTGTCCTAATTTGTTATTGTAATTATTGATCAATCATAGTAGTTGATTAATGGATTGAAATGCTCATGACTTATGTTTAGATTTTATTCAGATTGGCATTACAACTGTTATCCATAGAAATGATATCATATTACTTTGACAATGTTGCATGGGTATGATTCTTGCACCTTGAATGTAGAGGAAAGAGAAAGGGTGGGTAAGTTGAAAATGAAATATGGTATGAGACAGAATGATTATGTAATGGATGAAAGTATCAAAGAGGAAATTTGTTGTTAAATGCAGTCTTATTGTAAGGGCCTTAAAGATTTAGTGGGAATGTTTTAGGCATATGGAAAAGGTGAGTGAAGGAAGACTGACTCAGAAGATATGTCCAACTATGTGTCAAAAGTGGAGGGAAGAGTTGGGGGGCCATTGTTTATGCCTCATGTGACTTGCTGCAGTTGTAAAGGCAGTTAGGTACATAAAAAGAAAAATAAATTCCCCATAGACCTTCTCATTTGAGTAGATTCAGTAGACATTTTACTGATATTACTTTATTCTAAGTTCTGGTAGTTGCCCTGGACTTCAAATTTGAAATAAGATATGATACCATATTCCCTGGATGCGTTTGTATGTGTTATTTGGCTTTTATTTTCAACATAATAGCTCTCATAGTATTATACTGCTTTTCATTTTCTAGACTTAATGCTACAATTTTTCAGGTATCTCATCTAAGTCAAAGTCAGGCAACTGACGTACGTGATGCATTTGTAAAAGGCATATATGGGCGACTCTTCATCTGGATTGTAAGCAAAGTGAATGCTGCTATCTTCAAGCCGAAGGCATCATTCAGAACATCAATTGGTGTTCTTGATATCTTTGGCTTTGAGAACTTCAAAACCAACAGGTATTTATAACTTAATAGGATAGGGTATGCTGACTTGCCATATGTCAAGCATTGTGGAAATAACTCAAGTTTTTACCTCACTAGTTCTCTTAATGGAATTTAGCATAATGTGTGGATTACAAATGGTTAAGCCATCAACTAGAATATAAATTCTTTATAAGTGTATATTATTTTTACACATCCTGAGTTTTTTCATAAATATGTTACATTTGTTTGTTATGTGATGTCATGTGCTGTAAAATGTTTAATGATAGTCAGATTGGTGGCTGTGGTTTTTGGTTTTATGGATTATATTGAAAATAAAACAAACTCTCACACAAGTTTTTATAACCATGAACACATGTAATTCTTTATTCCATTACTCTGAGTTTTACACTCAACAGCTTTGAACAGTTCTGTATTAACTACGCTAATGAGAATCTGCAGCAGTTCTTTGTGCATCATATCTTCAAGTTGGAACAAGAAGAGTACAACTCTGAGAACATTAATTGGCAGCATATAGAGTTTGTTGATAACCAAGACACACTTGACTTAATTGCCATCAAGCAACTCAATATCATGGCTCTGGTGGATGAAGAGTCCAAGTTTCCAAAGGTGAGAAATCTTTCTCTTTATTCATCTTAACCCTTTTATCTCATTTACACATTGACACCATCCCAACCTTTGATCTTCATTACACACTTCAACTAATTGCTATCAGGTGATTTAATATCATGGCTCTAATGGATGAAGAGTTCAAGTTTTCCAAGGTGAAAAATTTTCTTCATCTAAATTTCCTTTCATCTCATTCACACATTGAAACCTTCCTTTTCCCTCTTTTGCTGCTGCATGCAAGAAAGGAGTCTTTCAGTATAGATTTTTACTGACAAATTAATAAGTAAAATATGCAGGTAGCTGTTAAGGAAGCACAACTTTCTCTTTCTAGAGTCCTTATTTAGATAATTTTGTAAGAAGAGAAATTCTACTTTTCATCAAATGGCTTATTTGAGTGAAAATTATGGACTTTATGCTTTTTTGAGAATTTTATGTGAACTGAGGATATATATGTTTGTTTACCAGATTGGATGATGCATCATTTAAAAGTTTTATTTTAAATGAAATTGGGAAAACTAAATTACCTAAAGCAACTAGATCCTGGTTTTTATCCACATACGAGACACGTAAATAAATCGCTCATTTTCTGAAGACACCGGATGACACCAGCACTTCCTCAGATGGTTGTCATATTTAACCAACCCACACTATTTGTCTTTTCAGAGTAATGAGTGATCTAGTTCAATAGATCTTCAAACCATTCTAGCAGGTGCATTCTGAGCTTTAGAAAAGTATTCCAGCTTGGAAAAAAATTGTTTCATACTGAACAAAACTTTCAACTTTTCATTGTAATTTTATTTTGATAATCAAATGATTTTTTGTTGTATTTGACAGGCATGACACACCTTTAATATGATCTTTGAATATATGTATTTTAATCAGGTGCGCATGTTTAATATGAACCATATTTGAATGGAACTATTATTGTGTGGACTTAGATATAGGTGTCTTATCAACTGTAAGTTCCTCTTCTTTCTTTAGGGCACTGATCAAACCATGCTGCAGAAACTTCACAAGCAACATTCACGACATAAGCAGTACTTAAAACCCAAGTCAGACCTAAATGCTTCCTTTGGGATTAATCACTTTGCTGGTGTTGTCTTTTATGACACCAGAGGTATGTAATCCCAGTCAACATATTTAATCATGTGGTATGTCAAGGAGTTAGTGCTTAAGTTAATTGTTAACATAGTGAATACAAGTCAAAGTCTTTTTTGGTATTTTGTAATTAAAGTTTGTTTGGATATGAAGCAGTATGATTTGTAAAAAAGAAAAAAAAAAGAAGTTTTGATATTATTCTGTCCTAAACTACATTCTACTAATCTGTACAGTCTCACAGCAGGCAGATTGTACACATTGTTGGCAGTAAAGTACTAATTTAATTATCACAGTTATATATGTAATTTATTTTGAAAAAGTCCTTTGACTGAAATGTATGTAAAGCTGCTTCAGTCGATGATCGTACTATCATTGGTTGAATTAACAGTTTTATAAGAAGGCCTTTTTTTCTCATTAGGGAGATATGTCTCTAATTCATGGTTGTACACTAACCCCTCAGTTGGGCTGAGTATTCCATTGGAGTGGGTGTAAACAGGGTGCATTTGACCAATGTTTTGATTACCATCATGTGTTTATCACTAAAGAAATTCCTTATGTTTCACATTGCATTCATGCTTTTGCATCCTGAATTTGTTAATGATATTGCAGGATTTTTGGAAAAGAACAGAGACACCTTTAGTGCTGACCTGCTCCAACTCATCCACAACACAACCAACAAGTTCCTCCAGCACCTCTTCGTTGAGGACATAGGTAACACTGCCTTCAATGTAAAAGGTCAACCTCAGCAAACTTTGTTTTTTCTGTGGGGTTTCTATTAAAACACCATTTTTAGGTTTCAAAGAATTATTTTCTATGAGTGTGTGTTTGAACTGACAGGCTTTACACACTTGATGCTTGTGATTTAAATGGAAACAGAGTCAAAGTCAGTAGAGATACTGGAGATACAGAGTTGAACACATAATGTCTTATCACAATATGCCTCATTTTCCAAATAGCCTCGGTGTACAAGATATTTTGTATGCTATCTGTATTAATCATGTCCTCAGTCAGTCTGTTCGATTCATCCACCACTTATGATATAAAAGTACTTCTTTACATCCATATTTACACGGTTTTTACTAATTTCATATTATGTTCTATGGTTTCTTGAATTCTACATCTCTCAAAGACCTGTCCATGTCATTGATCTCTTTTAAGACTTAAAGGTTGTGATCAGGGCACCCCTTAGCCTTCTCCCTCATAAAGTGGGTAAATTGTGTTTCTGGAACTAGTATAATTGTAATACTACAAGGTTGAAACAATTAAATGTTGATTGTATTACATCCTCACATGAACATGGTGTTTTTGAATCAGTTATGTAAAAAAAATGTAGAATCCCTTTTCAAATCATGGTCTTTTATTTTCATATGGAATTATATTTATTTCTTAAAATTTATCCATGTTAATGTTTATACACTTTTTCAATGATGCTGAAAGTTTTAGATTATTTACTGCTTCAGACATCACACGTTCATGGCGAGTAGGGTTGGTTTGATCTTGGGTATGCAAAGACAACTTGAAGTTTCTCGCTTCGTTTCAAGCACCCAAGCCTATTCTGAGGGTATTGTTCAGTATATGACAGTAAATAAGATGAAGGTGTACTTCACAAGAAGAAAATACTTGATAAACATGTCTGGTTGATTAAATGATTATGATGGAAATGATATGCGTTTTTGAATGATGTAATTATTGGGTTTCATTCTCAGTACCACTAAGATAGTCCAGAGTGAACCTTTCTCTGTATGTGGCTGAAGTATGAGTTCCTCATTTACAGGTTACTGATGACGGTATATGGGTGATGTGGCACTACCTAGAGGCGACCATGAATGTATTATAGAGTCGACGGTTGTGGTGGTGACCACAAACCCAAGCTAATAATGTTTACAGGGTCAGGTTGATGTCCGTGTTTCTCGTGCGACACGCAAGCCTGGTTGTCAACACTTTTTTTTTTTTTTCTGAACGTGTTTTACACGTTGTGGAGGTAGGGCAAGGAATAGACGAAGATATGGCCTCATATACCCTTTCGCTGTCTGTGTTTTGTATTGAACTTGGACCAATAGCCAGTTATCCACTACCAGGCCACACACATTTTCCCGCGGGAACCCCCGATCGGTTCATATACCCTGGTTCTGTCCAATTACAGCACGTCGCCCCCTGTATACTACATCAATCTAATTCACTCCATCTCGTGCACGACTTACACTCTCGTGTATATCCAGGATCTGAGTACTGCTGATATTCGCTCTCCCTAATACTGCCCTCTTTGTGAACCCGTGCACCTTCCTCTTGTCCTCCTGCCGTTTCTCTTATGCGTCCCCTATTCATTTTCACTCCTTTCTTGTAAGTACCGCCCAAATGGCTCCCTTTTCTCTTTCACAAGCAAGTTTACTTCTTCATCCCACCATTCATTACCCTTTCTAATCAGGCTACATCCCACCGTTCGCATTCCATACACACACATCTCTCGTACATGCCAACACTCTTTCTCCAAATACCTCCCACTCGTGACCCACTACTCTTGCTTCATTTACTCACACCTTTTGGGATTTTACAGTCAATCTCTCCAGGCATTTCTTCATACAAATCACAAACTTTTGAAGCATATTCATTGTTTTATCACTATCAAAAAACATTCAATTTGTTTTTTCATATGCCCTTCTCAAAGGTCATGATTTTATTTCTAAGGAAAAATTGGAAATAGAAATCAAAATGTAAATGCAAACGCAAATATCAAATGCAAAATGTGAACGTGAAATGAAAATGTGAACGTCAGATGCAAAACATTAAACTCTCAAGTCTCAGGGTCTGCTTTACCTATGCATCACCCCTTTTTGAACGCTGCTAGGGATCATAATTCAGGGTTGCCACCTGGATTAATAAGGTTCATATTCGTAAGAGGATTTTTTTTTTTTAGCAGCACAAGACGTTTCGCTGTAACTTTTTGATACCATGTTTCCACACATTAGTCACTGTTGTATGTCTGTATTTCATCTTTGTAGAAACTGACTAAGAGTTCCTCATCATTTGTGTCGATGTATTAAGTTCGATGCTGAGCGACTAAAGTTTCCAATTTAGTAATAATTTTAGAATTTAGGAAGACACCCCTTATAAACGTAGCCAGTATATGAATATTGTTTTGCTAAATTTCACTTCCTCAGCGATCGTACATTCTGGCTTCCTTTCCAATTTACTTGATGGTATGAAGTTATAAGAACATAGAGGCCATTTTACGAAGGATTTTCAACAGGATATAATCCTACGGTAGTCTAAATCTATCACGTCGACTGTGATATCTTAGTAAAGATCCAGACAGATGTATTAAAGTGACTTAGGCTGTTTAACTCGTCCAACGATTTCATCATGTCTTCCAGGTTCTATATGACTGAAGATGACGCCATTCGCTCGAGTATCTGAAGACTTCCTATGCATTATACCGGCGCACCAATTGGTGGTGTAGTATTACTAAGTTTTTACGGAACTAACAAATAACTGCAATGTTTTCGTGTTGCTTTACTTAGTTGTTTTCATGGAGGTCATAGGTGATTTATATTCTAATTCTTTGAATTTAGCATTATATATCTTTTTGAAGAATTAATTATTCAACTGTTTTGTTTTGCTTAAAATTTTCATATCACATCTTGTATTCTGATAGATATCACCCATTCATATTCAACACAGCTGTGCAAGATGGTTAAGATTCAATATCTTTTGTCTTATCTCTTATTTCTAATTCCTCTCCAACCCAACAGGATGTGTCAGTACTGGATATACAGCTATATAACATTTGCTAGTAGGTTCCCGACCCACATTCGAGCAGTTTGGCATGCACATATCAACTAAGTCTCTTTTCCTCTTTGTCTCTGACGTAATAAAATCCATCGTTTTTCCTACAGTGCGCCAAATGGAGCTTAATGGGTTTATGTAAGGTAAACAAAATCCGCTTACATAGCCATTTCCTAATATTGATATTGAAAGATTTTTTCTCACCATCTCACTCATGTAAAACAAGTTGGAGGGAGTTAGTCTGTTATAGACTTAGTCCAAGCTTTGACTTCATATCCATGGTATTCACCACAAATCAATTATTCTTGTTTTCTTATTTGCTTTCACTCAACGATCAATTGCGAAGTCACTCGCTAAACTTTTTCATTTGTTTGTCCTTTGCATAAATTTTCTCTTTCGAATAACGAGCGTTATGTCATTGGCAGGTTTTTGTCTAGTTCATCATGGTCTTTAGTATATCTCACTCTGTACTGAAATGTGGAACAAAAGATTTAGCTTTCTTTCATACATGATCCCCGTGTCTCACGTCAGCGAGCCAGCACCGAAAACTTAGAGCGAAAGGCCGTATTCACTCTAGTGATCTGTAGAAACCTTTTTAGAGCCTTATTTTTGGTTCATATTCTCATGTAGGTTTTCAGCCTTGCAGTATGCAAAGTTTCGTTCTGGATATTTAGTGGAGAAATGCAGCCTTGTACCGTCAAGACTTTAAAAAAAATAAGGCTGAAAACATATATGTGTTTTCTGGTGGGAACTGCATGTTTACCCCAACTGTACCCAATAGGCACGAGTTTGCTTGGATACGTGACTTATTCTTTGTCCATTTGCATGTATGGGAGTATATATATATATATATCTTCTTTCTTTCATACTATTCGCCATTTCCCGCGATAGCGAGGTAGCGTTAAGAACAGAGGACTGGGCCTTTGAG
>JAUUEG010648190.1:0-13507 GCA_032361445.1 Panulirus gracilis
AGAGAGAGAGAGAGAGAGAGAGAGAGAGAGACTTTTATTTGTGATGCAGTTAATGGTTTACTATGATATCCTCTCATTGCCATGGCTGAAGGGTAACTGAAGAAATCTTGTGTAAGTGTAGTTTAAAGAGGTGTTAGATCCCCTCTTTGCATTACCATTGATCTGTAAGAGGTCTGGTTGAGGGTTAAGGAAAGTGGTGAATGGGAAAGATTTTGGAAGAAGCTAAATTTTCCATAAATCAGGATGGATAGAGGTCAGAGGAATAAAGATGGAAAGCTGTTTCATATGAATGGAAGGAGAGTAAATGAGGATCTTGAAAACAGAAGTTAATGAAAACTGAGATGAAAAATAGTAAGAAATATTTGAAAGAGATGAGTAGAGGCAGTAGAGAGGTCTGTATTAAAATCAAAGATGAACAAAAGTTTGGGATACTGTATGTGATAATGGGTAAAGTTACAAATAAAAAGAGAGACTATCTTGAAGAACTGATTGGTTATGTTGATAAAAGTAGACATGGGAATTGACACAGCAGAGTTAAAGATCAGGAGAGTGAAGAACAGATGAGGTTAGAGGAATCTACTTGAAATAGGAGAAAAAGAATTGTAATGCTAGGGGTTGTAGATTGGGTAGGAAGTAAGGTGAAGCTGATGTCAATTGGATTTGGAAAGTGTATATGACAGCATGGAAAGGTGATTGCTTTCCTTGTCATAAGACAGAGGCAGTGATTGATATGCTCTATAAAGGGAGTTGAAATGATTGTAAGAATTACAGGGAAAAAGTTTTCATGATAGAGTTAGCAAGGTATATGGGTGAATTGTGATTAATCATCTGAGTGATAGTTGGAATGGTCTAAGCAAGGATATAGTGAATGCCGGCAGCATACAGAAATTTAAGTCTTCTTGGGGGTATAACGAGTACTGGAGATAGAGCCCCACCGATGTAAATCTACCTATCCTTGATATTAGAATAGTGAAAGTAGGTACATACATACATCTCTATCTCACTGGAGGCATAATGAGCAAAAGTCTTATGCGGCTAGAATACATGAGAGGATTTTTCATAGAAGTTTCCTAAAGTTTAGGTAAAATAGTATGGTAATTTGTTTGTTTCAAAGTCATATTATGCTGAAATTTGAAGAGGATGATGACTACCACATTACTGATTACTAGCTTTTTATGAATTATGGAAACAGAAACAGAGATAGAAATGAAAATAAAGCTGAAAGTTGGTGATGAACTGCCCACATGAAAATGTAAATGAAAGATTTCAGAACAAGTTTGAACATTTAACTTATTTAAAATCAAGTGATGTTAGGGAGTGCCTTGCAAAGGGAGATAAACTTAAGCATAGGAACATAATGGAATTGTATGATATTATCAGATCCAAGTCGTGTGAGAAATAGGTGAAGGGAATATGTTTAGATTTCATTGATAGTTAGAGAATGATTTTTTTCATGAGCTTAGTTTGGAGGGTAGAAGTGTATCATTTTCATATTGATATTTAGGTAGAATTACAATGACATTCTTCTTTACCAATATATTTCTCCTCCACAGCAAGAGAAGTATGAACGTGATGCTAGCATTGTTCATTTAACTTTGACAACAATGGTGAAGAGCCAGGCAACTGGTGGTCAGAGAGATTACTTTGACAACCTTCATCTCTCCCCAATTAAGGTACGCTATAATGGAGTGCTACACATTATGTTAACTCTTATGTTATATCATGATGGAATAGTACATGTTTATGGTTGTCTTACAAAATGATAGAATTATGCACACATTGTTAATGGTTTTGTTTTACCACGATGGGAAGCTAAACATTTTGGTAATGGTTATAGTATGCCATTGTGGAATGCTTTGTGAATAATGCACAAGACCCTGGGTGGCTCATGAGTGCATCATGGTCAGGAACACCAACTGCTACACCACAGGAGTTCTTTTATCATTAATACAGATGTAATTGTTAAGATTTTAAATCTTAGCTCTCATGCAACAGTTTGGTGTGTGCTACCAAAATTGGTGTGAGAATGACTATTTTGTTTGTAATTTTACAAAGAGATAAACATGATTATACATTGCAGATCTTTAGTACACCACTAACAATTTATAACTATTACCCAGATGCACCTGAGCTTCTCATTGAGTGGTTCAGAGTCAGGTGCAAGTGTGCCAGTGGGTGGTCAAGTGATCCATCTCTTCCTGCAGAGTGTTGGTGTCACACTCACTGAAGTTCAGGATGTTGTTTTCAGGTAATAACCACCAGAAGTATATTCCATTATTTGAGAAACATTTTTTTGATTAATGACACGAATCGAAGAAATAAGGTTGATGATTTTTCGTAAATGAAAATTTTATTGAATTGATGAACTCTTTCAAATTTTGGCTAGACCACAGAAGAGAATTTTTCATTAATTTTGTTTATCTCTCGATCAGTTATTATTCCATTTATATTTCAATGGAATGGGTCAGGGACATTCGTAGTGTAATGGAATGGCTCAGCAAAATAAAGCATTTGAGCATCACTTACACATATCATCAGCTCATTCTTTGGGTATTTGAATGAAGCAAAGACTAATGTACTTTTAAAATTGCTTTATGATTTTTCATTGTACATGGTAAGTTGATTCCTCAGGACTAACAAACAGAACCACAGATCAAGAAGTGTGATGTCATGTGATTGTCTTTGTGAATTGAGTTTATAACAAATGATGAGTAGATATTCAGTGTCTTTAGTATGGAAGTTGCATTTTGGGCACAAATGATCTTATGATACATTGAATTGATGTTTATAGAAGTTGGAGAGAGGTTGATGTGTAGGGCTGTGACATGATAGTGTAACTCATGCATGTTTAGGGGGTGTAGTTTTGAATAGATTTACGTCTAGTGGAATGGAGTTTGGTATAAGGGAAGGGGGTTTTATGCTTTTTGGATCATTACCATGCAAATATGTTTTGTCATTGTTGTGTTTGCAGTGGATAGCGGGATCTGTTGATATAAATTGCTGAAGTGTGAGGTGGGGGTGAGCTTATTATTTCTGATTAGGGATTGGTGAGTGGTTATATGGTGGCTTGGATGGGAAGGGGTTAGAATTATTGAAAAGAATTGGTTGCCAAGAATGTTTTGGTGGGATTGTTTGAGAAGTACTTTTGTTTTGTGCAGATGTTGAGTTTTGGTGATGATTCAGCTGCCAATTGTTGTTCTGAGTTTTTTTTTAGTTTATTATTGATTTGTTATGTGTGCTTTGGAAAGGGTTGCTGTTTAAGCAGTTTAGGCATGATTTTGAATGGAACAGATGAATTATGATGAAAGATTGGTGAGGATTATTTTTATCTTCCAAAACTTACTGATGAGTGTTTTGTAGGAATTAGGTTTGTATATAGCCTTTTTGTTGGTGCTTATAATGTTAGGGTTGAATTTGATTTATACAGACTTTGTTATAGGGCTGTTTGAAGTGGAGGTTGGATTTATATCTCTAAGGATAAAGAGTGTGCTAGTGAATTTCTTTTTGGGTTGCAGACATTCAATTTTAAGTAAGGAATCCTTGTATGATGCAGTGTTATACTTTATTGTTGCTTATACAATGTTAGAGTAATTCTTTGTGGTTATGAGATCACCTACATACAAGAGGATTTTCACACTGGTTTGTTGGTGCATAGGGTGGTCAAGTAGGAAGAGATTGAGGAGGTTTAGGGAGTGAATTGTTCTCTAGGGGACTCTAGTGAAGAGGATAAGCCTTTACATGGATATGAGGATGTTCATGTTTGTGAAATAATTAAAAGTGATGAATGTTAAAAAACTAAAAAACAGTAGGTGCATATCTAGTACAATAAGGGTTAGAGAAAGGTGTAGGCAGTAAATTAATGTGCTGTTGGTAGTATATAGATTATAGTACAATAAGTAGACTTTTGGCAGAGGCTTAAGTCATAGGCATAATTCTGCATTGAGGCCTGGCCCTAATTGCGAAAAGGAGGGGAAAAAAGGTAGATGATATTATTGATTATTAGCAGTAGTTGTAAGTATGATAATAAAAACAATATTGGAATACTGAAAAAACTGGGAAGCTCCCATCATATACTTTATATGACATTATGTATTTGTTGTAGATTAGCCTACATGGAACGTTTGAACCAGTGGATGAGTTGGGATCAGCTGGTGCAAGAAATGATAATTCATTACCGTGGACAAGTTATTAAGCAACTGTATGTGTTAGTGCTTGGTCTTGATGTCATTGGCAACCCATTTGGTTTAGTGCTTGGGCTAACAAAAGGTGTTGAAGACTTATTTTATGAACCCATTCAGGTAAGTGATGCTGCATCCTTGTGTTCTCAGTATTATGAACTAGAAGTAATTTTGTTTTTGAATTTGTCAAAAGTGGTTTTTCTTTAGCTTGTGTGTGTGTTTTTGTGTTCATACAAATTTGATCATACAGCTGTAGGTCACAGAATGTTAAAAGAGGTAGTAACAAATTTGGAAGATGGATCTATTGCACTCATGAGTATTTTTATTATTCATCTCCTGTGGTTATGATTTTCATCATTCCTGTTTTTATATTGGTTTGATTGATTAAGTAATGAAATGGTAAGGGAGATGTGTGGAAATGAAAAGAGTGTGGCTGAGAGAGCAGAAGATGGTGTGATGAAATGGTTTGGACATATGGAGAGAATGAGTGAGGAAAGATTGACAGAGAGGATATATGTGTCAGAGGTGAAGGGAACAAGAGGAAGCAGGAGACCAGATTGGAGGTGGAAAGATGGATTGAAAAAGATTTTGAGCAATTGGGGTCTGAACATACAGGAGGGTGAGAGGCGTGCAAGAAATAGAGTAAATTGGAACAGTGTGGTATACCGGGATCGATGTGCTGTCAGTGGACTGAACTTGATTGCCATTTTATATCTCCTTATATTAGTGTCTTTGTAAGTTATGTACAAAAATTCTAGTATTCACTTTAGCCTTTTGGGTGCTTAGTACATATTATAGATATCAGAAATTTTGCAATTTTGTCCATATTGCAGGGAGCTATTGAAGGTCCTGGAGAATTTGCTGAGGGCATGTTGTATGGTGTGGCTAGCTTCATGGGTAAGACTGTTGGTGGAGCAGCTGGGGCAGTGTCCCGGATAACTGGAACCATTGGTATGTGTGTAATGTTTGGTTTTGCTTACTTGCATATACATTATTCAGAAGTTTAGTAAAGTGTCACTATTGAGGAGTAAGCAGATTTTACCTTGATATGGATTGAATTTTAAGGAATTTTTACGATGATTATTGTTCTAAAGTTATTATTAAATAAAAGTTACTCTATCTTTCTCTGTATCTATATCTCTGATGCCTGTTCTGTTTGGGAACTCCCATTAGGGGGTTGCCACGGCTGAAGTCTCCATTACTGATGAACTCCAATCCCACTTCTTAGCCTTTAGTGCCTCACCCCTAGCAGGTCACTGGCAGAGAGCAATTCTAGTATAGTGTTTTCAGAGGCTCCTACTTGATGTTCCTACCAACTGCTTCTACATAATGTTCCTGCCTAATTTTGCAACCTACTACTTCTACCCATTGCTCCCACTTGATGTTCCTACCTACTACCTCCAACTGTTGCTACTACCATTTGCCAAAAGGCAGGGCTAATGCATAGTGTTCACCACAGAAAAATCTAGATTTATGAAGAATGAGGTGCCACCCAACCAGGCTTTGGCCTTAACTTTTTCTTTTTTTATTACATAGCTGCTGATATCACTGTCATAAACCATTATTTTATTGGATTCTTTGAGTATAGCCTTTTATGCTGAACTTTGATTACTTTTTATTTGGAAAAGAGATCCAATTCTTAAGTCAAGCTAGAAATACTGAAAGGTTTCACTCAGGTTCTTTGATGAACAACTGACTTCATAAAGTATAGTGGCTTCATCACAGTGACAAATTCAAATCATACCAGCAGCTAGTAATAAACTCCATCTACACCACAGTCCTACATTACCAAGGTCCTTTAATTCATTGCAATGTTCTGCTTCAGGCCCTCTTAGAGACAGACATTCAAAATGGAACTTAGCATACATTTTGATGGACCACTAAGTGTTGTATTTTAGGTTTGGTAAGGATATCTTTAATAATGTATTTGGACAAATTCTTAATCAGTGCCATGTCTGGCACTTGTTTTTTTTGTGTGTCATAATGCTGTATAACTATGTGCATGGTTATGTGAAGCTTGTTATTTGTGAGGAACCAGATTGATTTGATGATAGCACCATGATTCTTGATAATTAGTGACTTTTACAATAGAACTCTTTCTGTCATCATATTTTGCTTTTGAACTGTTCCAAGTTGGTATGTCTAGTTATCTGTACAATACAGTATTACCTTTTCTCAGCTTAAGAAGTGAGTTGTGCAAGATTAATCTCATACCTCTTCAGTACAAACCTTCATGTGCCAGTAACTCTGTAGTGGTGTTTGGGAATACTACTGTAGAGCTATGCTTTTTGATGTAACTGTCAAATAAGTGAAACTCGTCATTTGCTTACCCTGTGAAATGAAGATCAGAAAATAGAAATTGTGATTTCCTGAACAAGTTTTCATAGCAAAGAGCTCTTGAACCTATCTCCATACCTGCCTATTTCTCTTGTGTTCCTCTCAGTTACTTGCACTTCTCTGCAGATACTGTTCATGCACCTCTCTTTTCACCTTATCCTTAGTGATAGGGGTGTATGAATTCTACCCATATATTTTAAGTGGGTAACTAACAGTGGTATTTAGGGAAGTAATGCACCATGTGCAAGAGATGGACGTTATAGGCAAAAGATGGAAGATGGGCAGATCAGAAATAGTGGTGAGTTATGGGATGAAGTAGAGTTGTTCAAAAAAGAAAAAAGAGAGGCAGTACTTACAGGGAATGGGTGCATATCATCGGGGGATATTTAAGAGAAAGTGGCAGGAAATCAAGGGGAAGGTGCAGGGGTTGAAAAAGAGGGCAAATGAGATTTGGCATGAACAAGAATTAGTAAACTCTTGGAGAATAAAAGGTTTTGGAAGATCAATAATATGAAAAAAAACAGGGGAACAAATAGGAACATAGGTGTATGCTGCAAAATGGAAGCGGTAATAGGTAGCGATGAAGTAGTATTTTGAAAGAACGATGAATGCATTTCATGATAGGGTGACAGATGTAGGGTGTTTATGTTGGGGTGGTATGCAAAGTGAGAGATTCATGGAGTGGCTTGATGAAGAGAGAAGAGGTGGTCAAAGTCTTACATGAGAAGAAATATGTAAAGGCAGTTGGAGGGGATAGCAGTGCAGCTGAATTTATTCACAAAGGGGACGACTGTGCTGTTGATTGTTTGGTAAGAATTTTCTTTATATGTATAGATCATGGTGAGGTGCCTGAGGACAGGCAAGAGGCATGTATAGTGCCACTGTATTAAGGCAAGGGGGATAAAGGTGAGTATTCAAACTATAGAGATAAAAGTCTGTTTAGCATACCTGGTAACTTGTATGGGAGGGTACTGACTGAGAGGGTGAGGGCATGTACAGAGCATCAGATTGGGGAGGAACAATATGGCTTCAGGTCTTAAGAATATACTGTGTGGGAGGAAAGCAGCTAGAAGCAGAGAGAAGTTTTCATCAAGGGTGTAAGGTATGTGTATGAGTAGGAAAAGAGGAAAGTGAATGCTTCCAAGCAGAAGTTGGTCTGTGGCAAAAGTGTATTATGACAACATGGTTGTTCAATTTGTTTATGGATGTGGTGGTAAATGCAAGGGTTAAGTATAAAAAAATAATATAAAATTTCTTTCTTCAATAATATCTTTTTAATGGTAAGATAACAACATAAATGTATGATAATTTCACAGCGCATATACTTGTAATTATATTGATTTCATCTAAATTCTACTAGCCTGTTACAAGTACAAAATCAACGAAACATATATTCACACATAAAGCAACTTTGAGTGCAGCAGACTAAAAGCACGTGTCTTTACACTTTACTGTACATCTCATGGTATGCTTGTATACTTGGCATGCATGCTTTGCACACTTCTTTCTCCTCTGTAGACAACAAGGGTTTAGGAAAATGTTGCATCCAAATCTTACAGAGGTTTGCACAGGAGATCTGTGTCATTCAACTAGTTTAGCTTTTTATTCGCCAAATTTGCTCAGTTCAAGATGATGCACAAACACAGTTTTTTGTATAAGCCTCTTTTTTCCTATTCTTACAAAATATGTATGCGCAATTATTCATTCAAAACTGCTGGAAAAAATTGCTATTACTACTTTACACTTCTGCATACTGTCTCAACAATATCAATTTGCACATAAGATGTAGTAACTATTTCATGTTCTAAGATATTGAACCTGTGGTTTGGTTTCATGACTGGTTGACCAGGTCTAGGGTCATCTTGTCCAGTGGGCAGAAATCTCTTATCATTTACATTTGTCAACATATGTACGTCTCTTTTGTAATGCTATCTTATGCAAACCAAATTATGTGCAACAAAAGTTTGGTGTTCTCTTTTGCAGTGGTGTAAAACGTGATATGCCTTTTCTATTTGCTCTCACAGTTATACATAAAGCACTGTTCTTATCAATGAGGAACTGAGACAGCAATGGGTTTAAATACATACTGAGCATGTACATGCAATCTTTTAAGTCATCATTCATCAATTTCTTTGCAACAGGGCAAGAGAGTCCTAGATTGTCAATGACTACTTTATCTCCCTTATCAGAGTGCAAAATTAGATCTTAAACAAAATCAATCTCCAGCCAAATAAAATGAACAGTACGATGCTATACTGATTTCTCTATAACAATGTATTGTTTGAATAAAATTATCCATACAACAGCATATACGATTCATCTATCACTAAGTTTCTAAAAGGATAAAAATTCTTGATTTTCTATGTCACATCATCTAAAAGGGGCAGTATTTTGAAAATTTCATTTCCCTCAATCTCAACAATACTGTCTACAAAATGCAGTGTTCTGAGAAGGAGGCAGCATGTGACGTAGTTTCACCCATAAATTTCCATCTGAATAAAAGATTATTCAGCTTTGTTTTTTTTTTTTCATACTATTCGCCATTTCCCGCGACAGCGAGGTAGCGTCAAGAACAGAGGACTGGGCCTTTGAGGGAATATCCTCACCTGGCCCCCTTTGTTCCCTCTTTTGGAAAATTAAAAAAAAAAGCTTTGTTGTTACTAGGCTTTATCAAGGAACTTTTATTTAAAGCATCTAATTCTCCTTTACCATGAGTATATCATTGTCTATCTACCAATAATCATTTTGATTACCCTTAACTACACATGAAATAGCACAGATAGTTCAAGAAACACAGATCACTAGCACAGTTATTTTTCTGTTTACATCTTCAAGAGGTTCTGGTAGGCTGCACATCTTTCACAATTCGTGTATGGTACGTTTCTGTTTTGGTCACCAGTATATCCATTAGTTTGGGATCAAAATAAACCAAAAAAGTCAATGTCACTACCATTTTGTGTACATGGACAGGCAGCTTGAATCTCTTATGTTGTAATATTAAAAGCCAATACATCAGGAACATGATTTTCATTTTGAACTCAAATCTACGGCATCTTATTTCGTTCATCCAAGTGTACACCAAAGTCATGGGGCACAAGGCAAAGAGCTTGTGCCACCTCAACCTTTTCCCTGGTCATTCATTTCCTAAAATTCAGAGCCAATATCAGCTTCACTATCATTCTGCAGATCCTCTTTATGAAAAGCATGATCATGTGCATCATCATTATCATCACCATTACATTCTTCATCATCCATTACATTTCATTAGGGCACTCTCTATCTCTGATTATTAAGATCTTGACAGTCTTGGTGAATTCCACGCTTGCATTGGCATATCCATCACCATGATTACTTGAGGGTAACAACAGCTAAAAAGAAAATTAACCGAGGGAATTCCTGGGCATCCTCCTTTACTTAGGTCACAGCAATCTTTCCAACAAGCAAATATGTTGGATGAAGGAAGAAGCTCTCAGTCATCTAACTGTACAAATGCTATGACAAGAGGCCAGTATCTGAAAATAAAACCCCATCTCCAAGTGCAGAATAAAGCTCAACTGATATCTAACAATAAGGACTGGGGTTTCAAAGTGCTTGAATTGTCAAAGATGGTGAATACGTAGTTCTGGAAGTATGGCATCTTTCATTAGGACTTATCAGTACATGAGATGATGTTAAGATGCTTTGGTCATCGTGGACTGAAAACATTTATCCAAGAGAAGCCAATCTGCTTTGGATGCAATCTATTTGTGGGAGTGACAGGTACTCTTACAAATTCAACTTATGATACGGTATGTTCATTCATCAATTTCTTTGCAATATGACATGGAAGTCCTAAACTGTCAATGACCACTTTATCTCACCAGAGTGCACAATTAGAGGCTGCAGACTCAGCCTCTAAGAGCACATGTATTACTGGACATGATCAGCAAAGCTAAGAACACCACTGGCCACAGGTTATATTTTAAAACCTTTTCACACCCAAGCCAATGCTATCTAGGCTGTAAGAGTAGATCAAGAATATTTACTAACAAAGTGTATCACCACAATAATGAATATGAGCAGCACTTCAACGAGTCATCTTCTTTCAGTTAGTGAGGTAGCATGAAAACAGAATCATGACAATAATGACTACGTAAGATGTGGTGAATCCCCCATTATTGGTTTGCAGATATGACAGCATCATTTAGAAACATAATCAAGCAACTTTGATGCTTCATCTAAAACAGAGGAAAGGGTGAAGCTGACATATGTGATTGGCTTCTGGGTCTGTATGAGGTATCCATCCATGGTAAAAAAGGCACTGTTGGTGGATATGGCTTTGTGAACACCTGGCTACTGCACTGTATTACCATAGCTCATGAAAGTGAGATGATGAAGGTGAATTTCCTGTGAACTGGCAACAACTACATATGGTAAGCAGCAAGGGATAAGGAACACAAAAGAATGTGTGTGTGTGTATGTGTGTGTGTATGTATGTGTGTGTATGTGTGTGTGTGCATCTATGTAGGAGTGTAAACATGTCTGTTGATGTGGCGAGTCTTTGTGCTTGCGTATGCTCTTCCATTGCTAGTTTGTGCAATACATTATTTACACATTCTGATAATTCAATAATTAAATGTACTATCACTAGTTTGTGCAATACATTATTTACACCTTCTGATTATTCAATAATTAAATGTACTAAGAAAAATATGCTTGTTCCGAAAATTTCATCGAAATCGGTTCAGCTACAGCAAAGATACTGTGGGAAAGCTCTGTTTCACACCTGAACAGTTTTTCTAATCGCACAGTTTTACTGGATCCCTCACTGTGATGTCACTACGTCAACACCACCATTTTGATTTAAAAGGAAATTGCACGAGGACTTTGCTGCGCTGTTTTTTCTATAATTTTAGTGTTTGTACTGTTCTTTTGTTTGGATTTTAGAGTAAATAGTTTTGTAGTGAGTTTAGTTTTGTTACTGTAGTTTTAGTATAATGATTTATAGTTTGTATTTGAAACAAATCATGTCAGCAGTGTTGATGATGGCCCATGGCACTCCTGCTGCGGATTACAAAGGGGGAAGACAATGTGCTGTGGGTGGATGTAGCATGATGAAGGCAGACGACATCAGTTTACACTATTTCCTGTTTGATCAGCCAGCAGTGTTGCGACAGCGGATACATTTCGTCCAGAATTCCTGCCGAGACTGGAGCGGCCCTTCAAAGTACTCTGTGTTGTGTTCAATGCATTTCACCAAAGATGCCTGCCCAGCCAAGTACCAGATCCTCAAAACTATGGGAGTTCCAGTGAAAAGGAAGGACTTGGAGCGAGATGCAGCACCAACTATCTAGAGTAAGGACCCATCTCGGAACACCCCAGAAAATCTCAGTAAGCGGGTCAGTGAGTCCTACTCCTGTAAGAGGCACCCCAAAGAAGCCAAGACAGGCATTCATCAATAGGGAAACTCAATGATACATTGTTTTTCTGGGTCCTCCTCAAGCACAGCCATAACACTGTGGGATTTCATGGCAGAAAACTGACTCGTTAATTATCGTTATTAAAGGACAGTGACCACAAAAACACCAGTAAATATAATGATTGTAACTTTGTCAAATCATGAAATCCTATTCCACAGTAGTAATGCAACTTGCTACTAAGGGGATATTGTAATACTAAAGTATTGTGTCTGTACACATGCATATTGTTTGGAGGGGATGATCTGATTGGCAGTGTATTGGAGGTCATTTTGCATATAATCGCCTTTGTACATGTAAAAATATAGGTCATTTGGCTACTGTGCCCAACCTGTATCAAATTCAACGTAAGGAACAATATATAAAAATGTATCCTCCTCTAAATATTAACGATATCCCTATGTAAATTTAAATATTCATAATTCGAGAATACAACTTAATATATTTCTTGCAACAAATATATTTCTTTTTTTTAGGGTTTTTTCAATTTCATGTTGTATTTCTTTATTTTTCAAGTTGATGCATCTTTTTTTACCCCGTGCATAACGCCGATTTCCCAGCTGCACTCATTCAAAAGAACCGACCCAGATTATAGAACGTTAAGAAATATATCAGCACCATCGGTTCATTGGTCACTCAGTGGCTGAGTTTTTAAACAAACGAAATGTTTTTTTTTTAAATTAATATAAAAAGCTGTTTTTTTTTTAAATTGATATAAAAAGCTGTTTCAAAACAATTTTTTTTTTTCGTTCCCGTGCCACGCCGAGTATACCAGCCTATGATAGTTACCGTTGGGAGAGGTAAACCATAATCATGGTTTACATATTCTCGTAATGATGTTTAAACAACTGTTTAATCACCTGTTTTGTACGCTCGTGATGCCTCGTTTCTTTAGCATTTCGCGCCATCATGCAACTTGTATAAACTTCTGTGACCACTTTATTTTTGCGTTCATCTACTACAGTTCTTGCTGTAGAAATGCTTATCTACATCTTCCCTCGCAAACTTCCTGTCATGTCATGTCACGTCATGTCATGTCATGTCATGTCATGTCATGTCATGTCATGTCATGTCATGTCACGTCATGTCATGTCACATCATGTCATGTCATGTCATGTCATGTCACGTCATGTCATGTCATGTAATGTCACATCATGTCATGTCATTCATGTCATGTCATGTCCTCTGGCTTGTTCAGTCTTCCCCATCTCCTGAGGTCCTGCTTCATGTCAAAATCTTCAAATCGGTCCAGTCACCTGAAGGTTGTGGTAAAGTCACCCCTCCTCCTTTACTTTTCTCTCTTCTGTGATGGACAAATTCATAGCATCTGAACCTCTCCCCCCGTGTCACTATGGTGTCTTAAAGTCTGGGTATCATCATCTCTGTGTTTTGCCATTCCTCTAGACCTTCTTTAGTATGTCAGATCATGTTTTCTACGCTTCTTTTTGTCGCTCAAGTACCGTATGGTTCAAGGCTGAGCTCTGGTGTGTGTGTGTGTGTGTGTGTGTGTGTGTGTGTGTGTGTGTGTGTGTGTGT
>JAUUEG010648410.1:0-13502 GCA_032361445.1 Panulirus gracilis
GAGCCCCAGCAGTCACTGTCTGCTGGGGGATGTGGCCGGAGCCCCAGCAGTCACTGTCTGCTGGGGGTGTGGCCGGGGTCTGCTAGCTTATGATACATCACAACATCGACGTTATCATCATGAACCCAGCGTGTGTGTACACCTGGAAGACGTATGTATGATGTTCAGTACATGAAAGCTGCTGAGCTGGGATGACAGATGTGTGCACCCGTTGTGTGTGTGTGTGTGTGTGTGTGTGTGTGTGTGTATAGTCTTCCTGTTCTATGGGTATATCTAAGTGTTATTATTCTATTGTTATTATAAGGATATCATATTCTGTTGTAAGGAAAAATAGTATATCATAGCCTGTTAACAATGTCTCTGATGTGAAAGTGATGACAAGATTTTTTGTCTGCTACTACTTCTACTATTACTACTTCCACCACTACTAATTACTACTACTACTACTACTACTACTACTACTACTACTACTACTACCACCACTACTACTTCTTTTTCCACCATTACTAATTCCTACTATCACTACTACTACTACTACTACTACTACTACTACTACTACTACTACTACTACTACTACTACTACTTCTATTACTACTGTTATTACTACTACTACTACTACCACAGAATCTCTCACTACTACCATAACAGTCGCTGCTACAAGCACGGCTTCATCACTCCTGCCAAGTAGTGCGTCAAGTAATATGATTTTCTTGTGTTCCCCAGGTATGTGGGATGACCTGTGGCCACCCGTTCACATCTGGCTGGTAACGTATTCTGGTCCTTTGAGCTTAAACTACACCTTATTACATTCTACATCCATTCCTGCACGTATTACCTACATCCACCAGTGTACACCCTGCCTACATCCACTAGTGTACACCTCTGCCTACATTCACTGGTGTACACCCCACAGCACTTCACCCTGCACCACAGTAGCACAAACCGTCACACTAGCAACAATCGTCGTCAGTCACTGAAGGGCCACAACAGTGTAGGGTCCAGTCAAAACCTAGATATTGATGACCTGGATCACTACATCCTCAGTTTAAGGCTTTGAGTTGAATTAATAAAGTCAGTGTTTTTACTTGTTGACCGTCACGAAGAAGATTGTTCTCAAGAGAAAAGATGGTAGAGAGGCAGACAGGTTATGTTTTTAATGCTTTCTTTTCAAACCTATTCAATTTGAAAAACTGGATTTGAGGTTATGTTGTACAAACAATTATATCACTCCAGGGAGCAGACGAGGGCCGAGTGGAAGCGCTTTGAAGGCTTGCCTCTCTTTGTCTGTCTGTACTTGAGCTGATGATAAGTACTGCTGGTTAAGTGTGCAACTGTTCTGCCTCTTGTATATGGTAACAGTTGTGAGGGTAATGAGAAAGGTTTCATTAATGCTGAATGAGGAAATGTATCGAGGGTAGGTCTGTCATCACTGTTATAGAGCTGCGAAAGAGAGTCCAGGTCATTAATGACAGTCAAAATGCTGTAGATAATAGAGAGGAAAGAAGCACAATCATGTGGGATTTAGAAATAGAAAATGAATCTTAGAGAGATAGTAGAATATAGAAACTCAAGTGGCGGAGAAAAAGAAAATTATGGAGTTTAAGGATGGCAAGAGCGTGATATTCAGATCCCAAACTAGACGACCCCATTCACACTTGCGTCACGCGTCCCGTCACAACCTGGGAAGATCATGGGTGAATCATCACCTGTGGCGTCCATCACCTGCCCCGTGACGGGTCTGGGATTCCTTGCCTCTTGATGGGTCTGGGGTTTGCTGCCTCATAACGGGTCTGGGGGTGTCCTGCCCCGTGATGGGCCTGGGATTTGCTGCCCCGTAACGGGTCTGGGGTCTCCTGTCCCATGATAGGTCTGGGGTCTGCTACCCCGTGACGGTCCTGGGGCCCTCTGCCCCGTGATGGGTCTGGGGGGGTCTGCTGACCCGTGACGGGTCTGGGGTGTCCTCATGCCCCAGGATGAACCTGAGGTCTCTTTCTGCCCCGGGATATGTCAGAGGCCGGTAGTGCCCACTCGGTGACTGACCCATGAGTCAGTGTAGTTAGTTGCCGTACTCAGCCACTGACTAACACTTGAGTCAGCGTCAATCACTGGCCGTACTCAGCCACTTCACCTGAAATCAGGCATGAAATTCTTACCATTACCGCTATCATTCCTTGGAACCTACACTCATCAAGCTGACACTTCTGAAAGTAACAACCAGAATTTTCGGTCACAAGTTCACTTCAATGATATTAGTTCGGGCGACGGCCGCCAGGGAGCCGCTAGCCGCAGCCTCTACCCTGGCGAGTGGAGCCAGTTGTGCTCCGGCCATCATGTTAGTGTGACGCGTTCCTCCCGGGCTTGCCGGCGTTGCCGTGACTCCACTAAGAACTGCAGGACTCTCGCCGCCGTCGGACTGATCATACAGACTTAGTATTAGTCCTTATAACTGGTAGATGTAGTCCACAGTGTATCGAGATATTTTTATGGGCATTATTTCCACACGACTGTGATATGAGGTAAACACATATTCTTTTTACCAATCTTGGTCGTCTATATTGTGACCAGAGTTTATACCTGGACGGACTTGATCTGATAATCAGGCACTATACACAGCCCTGCTCTCCACTACTGCCTCTTTTTCACCAGATACTGCACATAGCACGTGTTCACCACTAGTGCCATGTGTTGACAGTTCTTGTCTCTCACCTGAGCACTACCTGTGGGCTCCACCTGCAGGTCAGGCAGACCTCATCCTAAGACGCTAGTGTAAGGGACGGCTACCCTGTGTTGACACTGACCTGCGACCATTGTCATGTGCAACGTTACAGACTCTACCCTAGGAACGACACAACACTAGAGGACTTTATTTTGTGTAACTATGTTGATGTCAGATGCGTGAGGACCCAGAGGGTGCGTGAGGCAATAAAGCGAGCCAAACTGTGAGCCGCCTGTATTTGACAAGTCTGTGTGTCGACTTATTGGCGATAATGGAGAAGAGTGAGGGGAGCGACACGGCCTCTGGCAGCACCATGAAGGTGAATGTGATGTACCGTGGCATCGTGTACCGCGTGCGGGGCATCAAAGTCCTCTGCTCCGTCGTCACCGCCGTCGTCCTTCTCCTCGTCGCTATCGTTGGCCTCGGTATCTGGATGCTAGTGAGCGCCTACGCTGAAGAGAAGGCAGACCCATTCCCTACCGACGCAAACGCCACGGCACCTAAGCTGACGCAAGACTTAGATGTTAAAGGTGTGGACGGCCCGTCGTCCACACCTTATACCATAGACTTCAACGCCCCGAGTGTATTGATAGATGAGGCGTCGCTGCCGGCCCGGGTCCCGATCACCAGCTCCGACGATAACTTTCACGCAAACGAGGCGATTGGTCACTTCCAGGGCGTGACACCGGGCATGGATATCACGGCCTCGTCCCGCTTTCCAGCTCCAGCTCCATCTTTTGGTCTTTTCGGTGGTGTGCTGAATTTGGAAGACGAAGACTCTGAGGGGACTCTGCCTTCTGTAGATGACGTGTTAGCTGACTCTTGGCAACCTACAGCTGACGACAAAGAGAGTGACAGTGCAGTAAACCCCTCCGAGGCTAGGCCCGTCGTAGTTCCCCCTCCCTCAGACGACTACAGTGAGGGGATGCCAGACGATGCATACAACCCAAGCTATCCCCTACAAGGTGGTCTTCCTGACAACATACCCAGAGACATAGATCCAGCATTGTTAGAGATGGGTCTACCATTCCCATACCCGCCATCCCTTCCCCCCACGGGAGCGGCGACCCCTCCCTCCACCACTCCTACCCTAAGGAGACACACGACCATCCTCTACAGAGATACCTCACGACGCGGCCCTCCAGGCAACCTTCGAAGACAACAGTCCACACGACCCTCCAGCTCTCGCCCATCTTATCAACAGCGTCCATCCTTTGACCGTCCACATTACTATGATTATGATGATCAGGCAGGTCATGGTCTCCGTCAACCGTACAACCAACAACACAACTATGACGGGCCACAGCAATCTGATGATCCTTACAACACTGCAGTGCGGGACGCGCACTCACCTGGGCAGCCCTCCCCGTCCCGTGAGACTCATACTGAGAGCTACGAAGGGCTAGATAAATCTCCCGCTACTCTGAATCATGCAGGCCTTCAGCAGTATATTGGCAGAGGTGCCGAGGTACTGGCAGGCATTACGTTACCGGCAGGAGTTACCATACCTCCAGGACTGATGATCCCAGAGGGCGTCACCATGCCGGACAACCTGGAGAATCTCCGTAGACCTATGGGCGAGGGACTGGAACGAATACAGTTGGGTCCGAGGGGATACTTCGAGGACATGATGTATTATTATAATGAACACGAACGAAAAAGACCGGCTGAGAGAACAAACCCGTCATCTGTTGCCAACGAAAAACAGTACAGCCAAAGGAAGGGATTGACGGAAGAGGACACTACAGGGTACTCCGGGCCTCCAGTCGTGGGCTACGGTGACAGAATCCACACCACAGAAAGACGTCCTGTTGATCCTGTCTTTCAGCATTTCTGGGATGTTTATAGCTATGATGGCAAAGTACCAGCCGAGCACGAAGATAGAGGACCTGTTCCTGAAGACATTTCCGGGTCAAGTTGGGACCGACCTCCAACTTTGCCGAGAAGACCCCGACCTCATTCTAGTGGCCCCCGAACTAGTATTATCGGCCAGCCTAATATAGGTGGCCCTCGGCCTAATGCAGGTGGCCCTCGGCTTAATCTGCGGGTTCCTCGTCCTAATATCCGGGGTCCTCACTCCAGTGGGCAAGGATACCCATTGCCTGTACGTCCGGACGCCGAAAGGCCCCCAGTTCAGATAGCAGATCGAAAACTCTTAGTTGATCCGAATCCTCGACCTTATACAGAGTCAACCACAAGGCCTAAACCCCATACACCCTCAAACCACAGGCCTTTACTAGGGCCTCTTTATGACATATACGAGTACTCGCGAAAACTAGCATCAACCTTACTGAGTTTCCCAATAGATGCAGACAGTAAGTATGACGCATCAAAAGAAGAGTACATGCAAAATGAGGTCTAATTACTCGAAGATTACAACAAAGTCTTCCATCAGTCGGACACCACCAGTGCAGACGTGCTGCCGGATATGTTCGACGACAGACCAGGTAGGAATGAGCGCCTTATGCTCCCCGACTCAGAAAAACTTCGATCCCTGAACCCCTTCGAATTATCTCTTATCACGTGGACGTTTTTGGACTTCTGGGAGTTTCTAATCGAGAAAGTGGGCACCCTCAGCAAGGAAGACCTCCAGCTGCTGGAGATGCGACTCGAACTTCTGAGACAAAATAAGGATCGTGTGTTGACGCATGACTTCATGACTGCGACAGTCAACCACGTGTCTCAGGACTCAGCCAGAAGCCTAGATGAAGTCTCTCAGGCGATCGCCATGGCGCAAGATCTCGAGACTTTTCCGGAAGTTAGGGGCACCAGCGACACTAACTCCTCCTCCCCGAGCGTGGTCGAGGGACGTATGTGGGACCCACTCGGGGTGTTCAGCTCGGAGCAGCGAGTGAAGTTTATGCAGTTCGCGATGAAGGTTTTGTTCAACTTCGGTCGTGTTTACCTGAAAAAGCAGTATGCTCTGGACTGCATGATGTTGCTCTTCTGCAAAGACCTCAACGCCAACGCCAAAAAGGAAGGGATGGATGGTATTGCAGCCAAGATAAAAAGGTGAGGCTTCTTGACCAGTTTCAAGATTAGAGATAAAAAAAATCACTCTGTATTCCTTGATACATAACGTCATCATCTAGTCCAAAGTAGTTCACCCAGGAGCGGTACTCCTCACCTTCAGCTGAGGTTCCCTTCTCTTCCACTATCACAAACAGCCTCGTTAGGACCTACTGGTCTTTTGCTGTTTGAATTCATTTGTATCTATGATGTAAATTTTCAGCCGATAAGGCGCCGAAGAAGCAGATTCTTGCTCTTCTTCAGATATTGGACTCCACTGGTGGCAATGTTTCTCTATAAGATTGTGCAGCGATCCTGAAGGTGTAACCACATGCAGGTGGAGTGCTGGTGTTGCCAAAATCCACCTGCCTGAGATGAACCGGTGAATAAAGTCACCTTTGGTGAGGTTGTGTCAGCGGCAACACACTCTCATTAGGAACTTCTCACTCCAAAGGGGTTTAACATTTTCCTGCAGCAGACAGCTGTATGAAGATCATTTTTAGCCAAATCAAGTAAATAAGTTATACATTTTATAATAAAGACAAATTTGAGTGAATGTGAACATGTGAGAGTGTCTGTTAATCTTTATGAGGAAAATGAGTTATGTGAGAGCCTAGCAGTATCCATGATGTTGGCTGCCGCTGTGAGGGAGGGACGGGTGGATGGTCCAGCGGTGATGAGGAGAGGCTCACATCGGGCTCTCTGGGAGGAAGAGTCAACACTGTTGCCACAGACACGTCGTTCAGACAACAATATGTAGATTATACTTTAGTCAGATTAAGTAAATAAGCCATGTTACACACTTGCCGCCAATTACCAGTAACTGTAGACAACATCTGAGCAACTGTGATCCCATAGTAAGGAATGAACCGTTATCATGATAGACGCTGCTGATCCTTGGGTCAGTAATTTGTTACCTGCTAATCATCACACGGCTGCCCGCCCTGCTGGGCCAACCGGTACACACACGCTGCTGCTCCCACCACCACCACCACCACCACCACACTGTGAGGTAACTGTTGTTGTTGTCTGTAGTGAGAGGGTCACTGGTGGCGATGTTAGTGTTGCACGAGAGTGGTTCGAACTCCTGGACTACCGTCTGTGATCCTACTGATGTTCACAGAGTTATAGATGTTAAAGTCACCAGGGAGGTTGTGGGACCTTAACCTCACCCATCCCCCTCTATCCGGGCGTCAGGGGTTACTGGGTCACCAACTGTACACTGTTGACCCCGACACACACGACCATCTGCAGGGTGTATGGGTTAGTTTGCTGCAGGCTGGCGGGGCGATGAGCCGTGAGTCAGGTGGTGATAGTGTTGTTGACAGTAGAGGCTGTGCTCTCTCGTGGTCACAGTACTCCAATATTGTTTCTATTATGAACTCTTCCCGTCACTTCCTCTCCCACATCACCTTTTGTTAACACTTCCAACTGCCACACCTGGTCATCTGCACCTTCTCTCTCTCTCTCTCTCTCTCTCTCTCTCTCATCAACTACCCCAGTAACGTCAGCAGCAACTGCTGGAAACAAGAGACATGACCTACCTTGGCCTCTCCCGGGACGAAGGCTGATCACACCCCATGGCTGACACAGGGAGGGTTGGTCTTGCTGCAGACTACAGGACCACATTCCCACTGTACCGTCAGTGTGGGTGATGACGTACACTGTGTCACGTCGCTGTGGGTGATGACGTACATTGTGTCACGTCACTGTGGGTGATGACGTACACTGTGTCGGACAGTGTGGGTCACGTCACTCCTCCAGCCACACCTGTCGGTTATTACGAGTCCACTTTAGTAATTCGGTGCAGGCGATGCCAGGTGGCGTGACGCGGGTGATGCCGGGATGGATGACGCACGTGGGGGTGACGCGGGTGATGCCGGGATGGATGACGCACTTGGGGGTGACGCGGGTGATGCCGGGATGGATGACGCACGTGGGGGTGACGCGGGTGATGCCGGGATGGATGACGCACGTGGGGGTGACGCGGGTGATGCCGGGAGGGGTGAAGCTAACAGGGGTGACGCAGGTGATACCACATGGCGTGACACAGACCCAACCAAAGTACAGCTGACGTCATTGATCAAGCACAGCTGACATCAACAACCAAGTACGGCTGATATCATGTACTGAGTACAGGTGACGTCAACATGACCCTGTTGACTAAGTACCCATGACACACTGACCAAGTACGGGTGACGTCACAGACCAAGAAAAGCTGACGCCATTTTTGATCAAGTAGGTGACGTCTTTGACCCAGGATAGCAGACCTCAGTGACCAAGTTCAGACGACGTAAATGACCAAGTACAGGTGACATCACTCAATACATAGGAACTCCAACGAGCATAGATTCTTCTAATAATACTTAATAAGAATCAATGATATAACAGGACGTAACATATCACAACTGTGGTTACTGGAGGTGACGGGAGGACACACGTGAACCTGTGGGTCCTGGAGTCTAGTGATGTTGCTGGTGTGCCCTGGTACATGGGTGACGCTCTAAACCCACAGCCCATTAGTGGTGGGTTCGATCTGGAGGCCCAGAAGGACTGGTGGTTTTCTATGGTCTGTATTGTAGCGGGATCGTTACTCTGACCCCAGGATAAGGAGAATCCTCTGGACATGAGAGATGGTGGGATGAGAGGACCAGATGGTATCCAGGTCACCTTTGCTTATGCAGCATTAATCATCTTTTCTCTCCGTTCATACATGAGGTGGATCCTTCTTCCCTCGTGCAGTGCCACGCGCTACACTCACGCACTTTGGTGAGCGCGTGGTTCAGCACGTCCCACACACCTGGCTGAACACTGACAAACACAAGAGTAACGGCGTAAGTGTTCCCAGCGACACACCACGACCATCACCAGGTCATGGGTCCTCATACCACGACCATCACCAGGTCATGGGTCCTCATACCACGACCATCACCAGGTCATGGTTCCTCATACCACGACCATCACCAGGTCATGGTTCCTCATACCACGACCATCGCCAAGTCTTGGGTGTTTAATGTGATCATGAAGTTACAGTTCCTCAGGTCACAGTGACGACTCACTGTTCACCGCGTGATGAAGCTACTTCCAACTACGACCAACCGGACGTGGTGATCCCCTAGATCTGGTGATCACCAGGACCTGGTGACCATCTGGTGCCCGCCTAGGCCCTCTGACCACCCGGGACTGATGACCTCCGGCACACGGGAGGGAAAACAGTCGTCAGGTCACGCAAGTGTGACATTCATCGGAGTTTGTTCAGGTCTCAATTAACAGACCTCGGGAGTCGTCTAAGTCGTGTGTCACAACCTCGACGGCGTCCAGGTCATGAGTCGCGGTCCTGGTGATCGTCCAGGTCATAATTTATGTGTCAAATCAAGGTAATGTGGACCGTGTCATCACATAACCTCCTGCCATCCTTCCCTCCTCCTATACTATACTCACATGTTGCCAGTCTTCCTCTTTCCTCTAGTTTCCTCTCTACGTTATTCTATTTACCCGTCTTGCCTCCTCTTCACTTCCAACTCTTTCTTCTTTCACCTGGGTTGAGTAGTGACAGCCAGGGAAGTAAATCGCAGCTTTAACAAGATCGCCCCGTTGCAGCGCCGGGCTGAGACCATAAGGACGTCGCGTGTGGCCGTCGCCTGATGCCAGGGAACCATGAGACACCTGGTGCAGCGGGCAGGATGTGATGACTGCTACTGTTGCAACACCCACTCCAGCCAATGTGTTACACACCGTTTTTCTGGCAACATCCACTCCTGTGTGGTACTCATACCACAAGGATCTTCCTTTCTTTATCCCTGATACAGCTATGTACATTATATACAAAGATTCTTGTTTGTATATTTCATCCCTCATTTCATTATAAGCATAAATGCAGGTCACTACCTGCCAACCAGTTGAAATCACTGTCTGTAATGACTAACATCTTTGCTCTGCCATTATTTCTTTTGCAACTGTGACTCAATCTATCGAGTTATATCCTTCCTCTTTTTGGACTCTGATATGTTATGTGTTATGAGGAAATGTGATTGTTACGTAAAATCGTTTTTCCACACTTGTTCATGTTGCGAGGGTTGCTGGACCAGTGTTGCGTAGACCGCTTAACTGGTGTTTCGTGAACCACCGAGCTAGCGTTGCATGAGCCAGTCCACCAGTCTTGGATCAGAGTTTGTGATCAATTTATGTACGAACCAATTTTAAAAGATGATGGTTTGCTCCTCTTCCCTCATGTCCAGTTTTTCTTTGTCAATTTCTCTGCTTCATTCCTCACGCCTCCTATCTTTCCTTCCTTGCTATCCCCCGATTCACGTTTTCTTTACCCGTTCCTTCTACCCTCACTCTTCCTGCCGTCCTCACCGTTCCTCTCCACGGGCCTACAAGCCAGGCGCACCGTCCGTGGTAGAGTTCATCACCGGCCGTCCGGTGAGGGACTCCAGCTGGGAAATGTGGACTCGTCTTTCCGGTAGGTCGGCAGCAGAGTTGACAGGACTACTTTTACTCCTGCTTCTGGTTCATTAACCGTTTCTCGTCCACTGTTTTTTTTTGGTCAACAAGCAGCAGTAAAGCTTGTGTAAGTGGTGGCGGCCTAAGCAATAATTGGCTACCGCTTGCATGTGGTTGAGAGATAAAGCTGCCACCAGTAAACTTTGAAGATGATGGTTCAAATTTTTGATATCTTAGGATCTTGTTCCATCTATGAGAGTTGCTATATCATCTATCTTTAACAAACGGAGAAGTGCTTCTTAGTGTGAGGCTCGGACGTCCATGACCCTCTAACTCCTAGTGTCATCTCTTGTAACACTTGACACATGTATACGTCTTCGTCCTCTCCTGCCGACGTGGATCTCTTCTTCAGGAGGGTAGTGCGAGATGCAGCATCCATCTCAACCTTTCCCTGCTTCATCACGTTCAGACTCAGCTATTGTCATGACAGGGTAGTTATTCCCGTGCGTCACGCTCCTTCAACACATATTTCTTCGCCATGGCCTCGGTTACGGACACAGTTACCTACATGTGTGTTGGTGCGGTGACGGGGCCAGAGACGTTCTGTGACCGTCACGTTATGACGACGCTGGTAACGCCCATAGAACAGCATTACACGCCTTTGTAACGCTCTAGAATCTCGCAGTATCGAGCAGAAGTGATATATCAATCAACCGTTACCCGAAGAGCCTGTCGAAAAAGTCAGGTTTAAGAAGAGCGGTAGCGAGACGCGACCGTGGTGCTGCTGCAACCAGGTCGAGACATTGCATAAGCGACTGGATGGCATTCGTTGGTTCATTTGCGTCACACTTGAAATTTCTTAAGTTGACAGACACTATCAGCTTACACACTTCATGATCTTCATACGTGGATTTTCTTTTGTATATGTATTATGACTGTTAGAGATGTGTAGTTGATGCAATCGCCCCAGCAAAATCTGGTCAGTCAATCGATTTAGAAAGAAGAAATATCTCAAGCCACTGGAATAATCGAATTCACTCCCGAACTTTGATTTCCTAACATCATATGAGACAGCGTGCAATGACGGTGCCGTCACGCTGAGGGAAGCACACTACCTGACATAAGTTGGGCTGTGGTATATATAGAAGACAGGACAACACGAGTGACAAGGTAGTGTTTGAACAGTACTCACATCTCTGCTCTGCTCACACCAGGACAACTTGCCCTCTCACCCATCAGGTACTTCCTGCATTCTTTACGTTGCCTTTGAAAAAAGTTTATCAATTTGTGTTGTAGCATCTCGTGCCTCAGAGAGCAAGAACAAGGAACTTTCTCTGGTCGTGAGTGACCAGGATAACACTCCAGTATGTGGAGGCGTCAGATTGGCTTGCCCGGGATACGTGCCCCTCGCTGGCCACGGCCGGGTGGTGGTGGTCAGGGTACAAGGCCCTACCATCTTCCCTGGCCTCGGGTGCAACATACTTTCCTGGTTTAGTTTCTCCATCCGACACATCTTTACCTACACAACGAGTCATTTGTTAATAGTACGTTTCTTCATGTCTATACCTTTACCAGTTCTTAAACTTGATCTCTTTCTGTCTTTAACACACACACACACACACACACACACACACACACACACACACACACACACACACACACAGCCGGCAGTGCAAATGCCAGCCGATGGTGTCCTTCCTACCGACCCCAAGCTTGAAGATCATCCTTCCTCCATTACGTACACCATGAGGGTGCAGACGAGTCTTACTCTCCAGTACGTACACCATGAGGGTGTAGACGGTCGTCGTAGTACCTTGAAGAAGAGTGTGACCATAGTCAGGGTGGAAAGTGACCTCCATATTTTGTCTGTCTATTGACGTAATGTGAACACTGGATGTGGCAGGCGTTGTGTCAGTTGGGGACATGTGTCCCACTCACTCCTTCTCACTCTGCTTCACGTTCCCCACTTTACCTCCTCCTCCGACGAACACAGTCTAAAACTGTACGGTTGATTACGTGCTTCGGACTGACACTGTTAGCTCCCACCAGCGAGTCATCAGACACCCAGGTGTCGCAGAGCGGAAAATAATTAAGATACTTTTCTTCGGGAATCTGATGAACATTAGAGAAGTTTCCCACACTCTCGCCCAGCCAGGCGGAGTGGCACAAGAAAAAGAGATTAGACATCATCCGACTCCTGTAGCGTGATGGAGCGTCACGTTATTGTTTGTGGCGTGACCGACCATTTGTCTCGTGCCATCTGAGTGTGTTGGCTGGTGCTGCCACCACTACCAGAGGCTGAGGTGGGTGGCGCTGGCTTCCGCCAGTGTTGTCACCACCATCAGTGCCCAGGGGTGAGTGGTGGTGATGGGGTGGGGACTAGGAAAGTAGTCAAGAAGTTTCTAACAATCATCGTCTCTTGGTTGGTCAGCCTGTTTATCATAAGTGTACCTCATGAACACACTGCTCTAGATATCTGGATTATGAGATTCTTCCTCTATCAGCGAATATGAAGAGCTGCAGGGGAGTGGGGAGAACTGAGGCTGTAGAGCTGCAAGGATGGGGGTTGGGAGGGCTGAGGTTGTAGAGATGCAGGAGGGTGGGGAGGGTGCGGCTGTAGAGCTGTATGGGGTGGAGAACTGAGGCTATAGAGCTACAGGGGGGGTGGGAAGGACTATTGCTGTAGAGCTGCAGGAGGCGGAGAAGTTAGAGATTGTAGAGCTGCAAGGAATGTGGGGAGGACTGAGGCTGTAGAGCTCCAGGGTAGGGGGTGTGGGAAGGGCTGAGGCTGTAGAGCTGCAGGGTGTGCGGAAGGCTGAGACCCACCGGTCGAGTGTGCACCATGGGAGTCAGATGTCAGCCTGGCATGACATGTTATCCACAACATAATGACATCAAGATGTACGTACGGTGAGTGAGACACACGAGGGCTTCATGCTACTGTATTCCAGACACCGCGGTGACAGTAAACATGAAGAAGCTATACTTACTAATGACCCATCATCGGGGAGTGACGTGTTGCGTTATGACTGACAACCAGAGACACGGTGTAATCACACACCTGCACCGAGATCTTTATACACCTCCTTGGTGTAGCGGTTAGCGTTCCTGACGGTGACGCATTCACAGGCCGCCCAGGGTCAAGCGCATAGATTCGAACTGTGGTTATCGCAGTCGGTCCACAGTCAACCCAGATGTTCATCACCCCGAGAGGTTGGTCGGTAAAATGGGTACCTAGCTCAGATTATTTACGATGAAGAATGTATGTGAGAAATACTTAGAAAAGCAAAGGGATTTGTATGTAGCATTTATGGACCTGGAGAAGGCATAT